>JACCIB010000085.1:282500-560299 GCA_018906965.1 Philotrypesis tridentata
TCGATGTATTAGAATAATAATAACAACAACAACAATAATAATAATAATAATAATAATAATAATAATAATAATAATAATAATAATAAAGTAATTGCGTAAACGAACAAGAGAAAAGAAAATTGGGCGTTGTGGCTGAATCTACTTGTATTTACATTCGTCTTTGAAGGAAGAATCTACGGGAGAAAGAGTGTGTATGTTTGCGCACAGATTTTAATGAAAGCTTGTCTCGTTATCGTATATTTACAAATTGTCGCGCACGTCGCTTCAGCTTTCGCGCCTCGCTGTTTTTCACATTAAGTATTCTAGTCTAAAATGATATACGCTGCGAAATGAGCCTTGTTGTTTTTCAGGATTTCGTGGAAGCTGAGGACTTGGCCTTTACTAAAGCTGTTTAGCGTTTACAGAGAAGCTTCGTAAGTTCGTTTTTCATCAAAAAATCTATCGAGTCGCTATCTCAACGCAAAACTGCGCTACACGCTTTTGTCGATAACGACAAGGAGAAAAAGTAAATGGAAAAATGCGCGGAGATGGCGAAATCGACGATGAGGAGGAGGAGGAGGAGGAAGAAGACGAAAGAAAAGAGAATTGAAAGCGCTTAGTCCGCCTCCTTAAGAGCAGTAGAGCTGTTGTGTTCGTCGACTCTGACCTCGTCGTCTCCGGGTGTGAATTTCTCGACGGTGATGAACGGTGTCGACTGCAATTGTCCGCGCGGCAGCAGCACCTTCTCGCAGACCTCCACCACAGTGCGTCGCTTCGTCGGACTAGGAGGGGAAAGCTTCACCGGCACCGGGATCTCCGAGGGCGCCTGTTGCTTCTGCTGTACTTTAGCGCTGCCGCCGCCGCTGCCGCCGCTGCCGCCGCCGCCGCCGCCACCGCCGCCGTTGGGAAACTTGGGCGAGCCTGGACTGCTCGTCGGCGAGCCTGGAGTGGAGGCGGGAGAGGAGGAGACGAGGGAGGACTTTCGAGGCAAAGGCGTGGGAATTTTCGAGGGAGATCGAGGCGAGGGTGAGGGAGACGACACTGCTGGCTCGGCTGGCGACGAGAGTCCGGGCAGGTAGGATGGTTTCGGCTCGGGTGGGGACTTTCTCGGGGGCACTCGGGGACTCTGATAGACTATTGGACGCTGGGAACTGCTGGGGCTGAGGGGAGGAGGCGTGATAGCGTTAGTATTCCGCGGCGGATCTGTGTGGCCGGTGTTAGCGGATAGTGCTGGCCCAGAAGTAGAAGTAGAAGAGGAGGAAGAAATGTCGGCGGTGCCCTGTTGAGCAATCGGAGAAACAAAGGCGTTCATATACTGCAATTCGACGGCCCATTACCAGGAGTGAGGGGGACGTGTTCGTTTGTTGTATTTACAGGGGAGTGCTGCTGTCACGTACGATTACAACCAGGTTACAACCGGGGGGTACCAAGCGTTTGCCCGTGCGGAGCCGAGCAGTTTTCAGCTGCACTCAGAGCACCTCGCACCGCCGCCACACGTTGGGTTAACAGAATCCTTTCCTTTCTCCGTACTACTTATGCTGCTATGCACCTACGACTTACCAATTCAGTCAGCACCTTCTCCTCGATCCTCTCCACCTTGAAGATCGAGCTTCCTACGCCTGGGCTCTCGATGTTGCCTCCTCGAAACTCGGTCTTCTCCTCCAGGATGACCAAATGTTGAAGCGATTGCGCCTGCTTCTCGATATCTTCGTCGATAGGCTCGTCTGCCTGGCTGACGGAGCAGCTGGCGTCGGCCGTGTGGATACCCGAGTCTTCTCGGTCCGTGTCGTTGAGGATCTCCGCCGAGGACGAAGAAGCCGGATAGCGTCTCGTCTGGTGGTAGTCAAGCTCTTCGAGACTTTGCACGCGCTCGAAGGTGTCCGGACCGCTGCTGGCATCCGCGTCCAGCGAGTCGAGGCTCTGGTGAAAGGTCGCGCGAGGGGCATGGTATTCCGAGTCCGGCGAGGAGCTGCGCTCGCTCGGTGTCGAGTCTTCCACTCGGTTGCTCGCCTGCAATTTTTCCAGAATTAGTCCTTATCCGGTGCTCCTCTCCTTATCAATGAATACTCGGAGACTCGACATAATGAAAGCACGTACCTGCTCGTGGAAGCAATTAGCCGTACGCTTCTCGGTATCCTTGCATCTATTCACATCCAGCGAAATGAGCCTGTCCTTGATGCCCTTGCTGCTCGACTCTCCATTGAGCTGTTCGCTCGTGCTATATCTCTGCTCAGCACAGACCAGTTTCTCCAGGCTCTCCAGTCTCTCTCTCAGAGGCTTGACGGCCAGTTCCTCCACTTCCCTAGCAACAGGCGTACTCAGATCGACAGAGTGTCTTGGGCCGAGCGTGTCCTCGTTCTCGCTCTTCTGCCGCTCGAGAATCGACAATCGCTCCTTGATCGACTTTGCCTTGGCAAACTCGAGCCTGTTATTATTGTTCTTCTTGTTCTCAACGTTGTCTCGGGTCGTCTTCTCGAAGATCTCCCGGCGCTTGAGAATGTCGACTTTAAGCACGGGCGTAGCGTTGAGGCTGCCGTTGCTGCCGCGCTTGCTGAGCGCGCCGGCAAAGTCCGAGTGCTTTGGAAGAGCCTGGGCAACAGGGTTACTGTAGCCGCGGTTCACGTGGCTCTCGAAGGCGCACTCCTCGGGCTCGGGCGAGCTCGCTGTCGCCGTTGTTGCCGAATCGTACTCCTGCTGATGCTGATTGCTGTCGATGTGATTGTCGGACGAGCCACTCTTGTGGAAACCATTGTTTAAGCTCTCTTTCGTTGCAGGCGAAGATGCGAGGGTCGTTGATTCGGAAGTCGGTATGTCGGGACTCGTTGGCTTCGTCTGTTTTGTGTTGCTGTTTTCGTGACTCACATTATCCACATCCGAGTGATTCTTATCGATTTCGCTGTCCCTATCACTCTGCCAATTGCGAGTATTCAATAATTTAATTAATATCATTTTTATTGTACATCCTGAGCTGTAGCAAGACTAATTTAAAAGAATATACGGCGAGTGGATAAACAATATGTACAATTGAGAAATTAATCTTGAAAAAATACATTTCTCCTTGCAAATGAGCTTAAATGCAATCTAAAGAAATGCGATGGCATCACGCTCAACCTAATTTACTTATTCAATTTCACGCCGATTGATTCGAAATTTTTACAATTTTACTCTGCGCTTAAATTATTATCAATTTTCTCGTCTGAATAAAAAATACAAACGAAACTTTTTTACCCATCAGTTTCACGCCTTTTAAAACCATTGCTATTGCATAACATTCCGTTTAGTGATGATTAAACTCGTCGATTACTTTTTTCCAGTAAAATCGGTATTTTACTCGATTATTATCCGTGAGAGATTCGAGAATTATGTATACAGCTGTTGGCTATAGCTATAGACCCCCACGAGAACAACGATTGCCGGCAGCCTAGAAGAGCACCAGATCAGCAGAGCAGACCGCGTTCGCGCCTATCTTGCATACAGTCGGCGTACATGAGGAGCGCAACAAATAAGAATCGATTATTTTTTATAGAATCGTCCAGTACTGATGCCGTCTATTGAAGGACCTTTACGATGCTTACGAAACAAGTATAAAGTCTAGGTATATGCGGCATGGGAGTAAAAGTATAGAAGGCGTAAAATCACGTACTTATCATACAGATAATGCTTGATTCCCTGAACAGTGGCACTGCATGACTTGTTGCACAAGTAAAATGTTTATGTTATCTTCGTATAGATAAAATCGATTGGTTAGAAAGAAAAGAAAAAGAAGACAAAATTTAAGTGATATTCAGAGGGAATTAATGGAATAGAAAAAATGTCGTTCACTTGAACGGTCAGCATCGCGCAATAAATAATCGCGGCCAATAAATATAACCTCGAATAAAGAGAGTACTACAATAGCAATGGCCTTGTAAGACTTGGGAATGGCAGATGGGTATTTTAGTGTGTAAAGCAAACTTTTTCAGCGACTGTGGAATGAGAGAGCTCAAAAGGACTGAAATAAGTGTATAGAGAATGAAAGAAAGAAAAAAATAAGGAAATAAGTATAAAGTGTAAGACTAACAAGAACGGAATGAGCATCGTCGTGAGTATCGCCGCTGACTGAGCTCTTGCCGCTGCTGGTGCCGATGCCGAGATCGCTGAGGTCGTTGGCGTCGTCTTCTTGATACATGGCCAGACTGAGGCTGAGCTTGCGACCTCGGTTACCTCGCTCCTCCATCATCTCCGAGAAGGTCTTGCAGTTCCGCCGTCGATGTCTGTCGTGCTCCTCAAGTTCCAGCTTCTTCACCTCGACGACGCGCTCTATTATGTGCTCTTGTCGTTTCCGCCTACTGCTCTTCCAATTGTCCAGATTCTGAGGGCCAATAGGGGTAATATTTTATTATATTCATTGACGCTCTCAATTTTCATCGATTATGCATTATATGTGGAAACGAAGAGCAAGCTAACCGATTGCCAGTCCTCGGGGTCATCGCGGACCTCCTGCTTGATCTTTTTGACCTCTTGAACTTTTTGCAGCTGCTCCTGTGCTGTGCGGTAAAGTGAACATGGCCCGACTTTGACGAACTGCAGGGGATTCGTCGCTTGCTTCGGTGGCGTTTTTAGTGTTGTTTTCAATTTTGGTGGTTCGTGTGTGACCTGGAACAAAATATTATATAAATCTAAATACAATTTGCTAATATTATAAGTAAATAATTAGTTAAATCCATGCGTAATTTGGCGAATAACATATATATATATATTGTATATACAAGCGCATAGAAGGAAAATTTGGAGAGTTTGATAAAACTTGTAAGCACATTTAAATATTTTCATGAAAAGCACCTTTTCTATCTGCAATTGTTAAGTTATACTGTTTGGCTGCGTGATCGATCTATAAAGAGTTAGTCTACGCGCAGTCAGCTCTTAAACGTAGTTTACACTGAAGAATTTGACGAGCCAGTTTTCGCGCCGTGCTTACGCTTGACAGGTTTCACCGGAATGTACGATAGGTACACATAGCGAGCGCAAAATCTAGGTATAACTTACTTGTACGAGGAAGGTATTCATAGGACTTCTGAGTTTTCTTATTCAGGTTCGTTTGTTCTTCGAGGCGATTTCAGAGAATTAAATCAAGCGATATACGAGTGTTTGAAAGTGAGCCGTTGCGACGAGACGTGCGTTAGAAAGTACACTTTGAGCAGATCAATTTAAAGTAGTGCTGAGTCGAAAAACCAATATTAAACCAATGCTGATTTTTTTGCTGATTTTGCAAGGTGGGGGGAGAGCAATTATTCTCGTCGAGTGCAGTGTTGGATTGGAAACGGCCAAGGGCTTGTCCAGCCACGCTTCCTCTTCCGGTTACGGAGGGCGTGTTTCTCTGCTCGATAAATCGATAAATCTACTTATACGCTCCGTGTAGCTGCCTGCGCGCTTTTATTTGAAAATCAAGCTTCAGCCTATTTTCATTGATATTAAGTATATTTCATAGCTTTTCTTTATGACTTTTGCCAATTGCTTCTGCTTCTTTCGCGAGAGTTAGCTATCTCACATAATACGAACCAAAATAGTTAATTTGCCTTCTATATATGTATAACAGATGTGAACAATGCTTCTTTTTTGTATTGTCATTAATTTTAATTAATTCAAATTTTATGTAAAACTTTGAATAAGTCCATAACTACTCGACATAAGACGAGAAAAAAAGTAGCACGTGTATGAACTATCAATTCGTTGAACTATGTTCTTTTCGCTAATTCTTGATCAATCGTCCATCGACTCACGCATACAAAAGCAGCATAAATAAAATTTGAACGATTTTACTTTGGAAAAGCGATACGTTATTGAGGAGAGAAAAACTTAACGTGTAAATTATAATGATTCCGACATTATTTTATTAGCTCTCTTTCTTAATCTATAATTATAAAATGCTTATCTCATTTTTTCTCGAGGGTTTCTTTCGAGGTAAACAACTATGGGAGCTGGTTAAAAGTGACTAAATTCATTCAAATAAAATATTTATAAACTTGAAATAATTATGCAACTTGATATTGGAAGTAGCGCATAAAGCTGCAGTCGTGTTTTAACGAATTAGCAAGCAAATATATTTGAGCTAAAATTTCGGCGATGTACATGAAAGTGGAAGTTTTGAAATGCTAAGAAGAACAGTATGGGGAGAATGCGAAATGTGTTTGCAACTAACCGTCCTGTTGTCATTGGATCGTCGTTCGGTGGCGGCAGCCTGCGAGGACGGCATGGCTGCGCTGCTGCGGCGCACCTATGGGACTCTGATGGACGTGTCTCCTTCCCAAACTCGGGATCCTCCTTCCTCACGCCGCTGCTGCCGCTGCGCTCGGCTGCGACCGAGGTCCCATCCTACACGCCTACCGGCTCCTGCAACAAAGTTCAACAGATTTCAGTCCTTTACTTTCCTTTGGCGTCTCCACGTAAGCATACATACATATATATATATATCGTCCTTTTTTCCTGCAACTCTCACTGTAGGCCTTTCAGCAAAAACCAATGTTTGTAATTATTTACGCATAGCTTCGGTCTACTCCTTTTTTATTTTAATATATCTCTTCAACTAAGACTCCTTCAACCGGTTCAATAACCTTTCACCCGGAGAGAAATCCAAACTTTTACTCGTTTCAATTCGTCCCAACACTATAAACTAGTAGTTATACATAGTACTTTCCAATTTCGACGTCAGTAATGAAATTAAGATTGACGACTTCTGCGATAGTCGAAAATCATCAAATTTAGGAAAGGCTGATCAATGAATAAATCTTTTTAAACTGTAAACGACAGAATTTCTCGCTTACTTCTAGATTTGAATGTGATAAAAACGATGTGTTTTTATCACATTCAAATCTATTCACATTCAAAACGATGTAAAAAAAGATGTGTTTTACACTGTACAAATTGTTACGGACTTAAGGCGCCTGCATAGGTGCAACGTGACGGGCTAAGTGATAAGAGGAGTAGCGCTACAATGCACAAAAATGCATCGTAGACGTTAGCTCCGTGGTTAGAGCACAGGCCTCTGGCTCTCGGGTCCGCGAGTTCGAGTCCCGTCGTCTACCTTTTTCTTTCACTTTCCTATCCACGTCCAAACATTCGTACGTTACATCCGTAACAAAATAAAATAAGGTTCGTGATATGGCCTTAAGATTTTACGGTCTCGTGTGATTGGAGCGATTACTCTCAGGCTGTAAAAATAAACTTTTCACTGATTTTTACCACCAGAAAATACCACAAACTATAAACTTTTTTGTTTCAAGTTCTGCCGTAAGAAAGATAGTTAGAACTCCCGTGAAAAAGCAATTTTTTAAAAAACCTTATGTTTTAATGATAATTGTTATTACAAAATATGCTCGCGATTGACATGTTACCGTCTTTTACAGCCCCAATCAAGATTGCAAAGTATCATTAAGTATGCGAAGCAATAAGTAAACAAAATAAAAATCAGTAAAAACTATCCTTGTCGACATTGCATTACTTGCAGTAAAAGTGAAAATTTGAAATTTCGTTTAAATGAAAAAAACTCACATATCTAACGTTTGCGCCTTGTCATGTTCTATCGACAGAAATCGCTTGTTTGTTTTCACCGATGAATAAAGGTATCTGCGCCTCGAAATATACTTATATTTTCGCGGGAACAGAAGTTTTGAAGGGGCTGCAATTACCGGCGGAAGGTAACGATCTACAAATTTCCGAATAATAGCTGGAGGGGCTCGAGGACCGGTTAAGGCTCATCGAATCTTGGATTGACCTGTACCTACATTTATTTTTTACTGACATTCTTTTTGGGATGCTCTTGCCGTGGGGTCCCCGTCGAATTTTGCGTGGATTCTCTGCCTGAAGAAGAAGTGTTGCGGAAAAAGAAAATTGAGAATTCAAATGTTTTTGTGTAGTGCATATCTATAACATTGACATTATTCACTTTATAATTGTGCATCTATGAAATAGATATATCTGATCATACTTTCATGCATCTTAGACTCGTTACCTTTTTTAGGTCTTATAGTATAGGTATGATTCATTTCAAATTTTGAAATCTATACTTTGTAAACAGCGAAAGAGTTCTTTCTAAATATTCAAAATATTTTAAAAACTTGTTGATTGCCTAAATTTTAATGAATAACAAATATTTTCTTGAGCTAAATTAAAACATTTTTTCTTGAAATTCGTTTATTTGCTTCGATGTTACAACATTTTAATAAATAATACTGCAGTTGGCTGTACAGGTTATACAGTAGCTTAATTTGTATAAAAGCATACATATTTTTATTTATAAAATATTTTATACATTCTTTATTATTATTATGAATAAATGAATCAATTTAAATATATATATGAAAGGTAAATTGAGTAAGCTGAGTATCAATGAATTGGCAGCGATTTTTTTGATTTCGCTGTGTTGCAATTATGTATGCAGCACCTGGAGGTCAATTCCCAGGTTAATTCGGTCTGAACGTGTTTATCCCTTTTCGGTATGCTGCTGATCGTGGTGTACGTATAGGCTGGCGGAGATCGAGTGATTTGCCGGATGATTAACAAGTGAAATAAAAAAATTAAAAAATTTTTAAAATTCTTCAAACACGTTCCAATATGCGTTACTCCTAAATTTCAGCTACGGTCCTGGGCGGCATTTATT
The DNA here is from genome assembly GCA_018906965.1 of Philotrypesis tridentata. NCBI lineage: Eukaryota > Metazoa > Arthropoda > Insecta > Hymenoptera > Pteromalidae > Philotrypesis > Philotrypesis tridentata. The sequence continues at coordinate 291,115 of JACCIB010000085.1, forward strand.
AATCCATTTTTTAAGACAAAAAACTCCTCTTTTGGAAGTATCACCCATATGTACTGTGTTGCGCACTGTCTCGAAGTCTAAACGTATAATAATCATTTTTAAATTTGCCGCGAGACGCGAAATTCAAAAGCGCATTATTATGCTGCGCGCGCGACTTAATGAAAGCGACGCTTTTAATAAGATATTGTGGAGCGATTAGCCAAACGTTTCGCTGCTGCATCTCGAGTTCTCGACGCATGCAAACACCGGGGTTACAATTTCCTCGTTCCAAACCATAAACAGAGCTGAATTTCACTCCGAAATAGGCGGCGGAAATCTCGAGATATCTCGAGAGCAATGACACCTGAGCGATTTTTCTGCTTGGCACGCGAACGTCCTTTGCCCCTCTCGCGCTGCACCTACTGTCTCGTATGGAAAAGGAGCGATTACGCGACCTCTCGCGGTTATGCGTCGCACACTTCAGTTATATTCCGTACTACTCTTGCATGTGCGTGGGTGCAACGTTCTCGCTCCGATTTCGTTGCGTAAAGCGCCCGTTGCTTCACTTTTACTAAGTATCTTCTGTGCGGTCTCTCTCCCTCTCTCTCTCCCCCTCTCCCTTGTAATTTAATCTTCGTAAAATCATTTTCGAAAATTCGACGATCGGAAACCAGAAACAAAACAAAATATTCCGCACGTAATGCCCTCACTATATTTTTAACAGCACAATACATATACAACACAGCACAGTTACTAATAAAAAAAGCACATTACATTTCGCTCGCTCGCACATAGGTACACACGGAGGATAACGGCGCGCAAAATAAAAAGAAGCAACAGCAAGGACTGCTACTTCCAAGGAGAGAGAGAGAGAGAGAGAGAGAGAGAGAGAGAGAGAGAGAGAGAGAGAGAGAGAGAGAGAGAGAGAGAGAGAGAAACTGCAGAGAAAAAACGAGGGGAATGAGAGCCAGGAAGCCGCGGAAAGACCGCGAGACGTTATAACGCGTCGACGTCTCGGCTTTCGCGCCGCGGCGGCGCTGAACGAGAGTAAGAGACGCGCTGCTGGCGTAACTGTTGTTCGCGGCGGAGGAGTAGCGTTATAGCACGACATCGCTCCTTCTTGATTGCCGCGTTATAATGAATAAATGTAGCAGCGCACAGGTCGAGATGATATTATTGCGTTACAGCGTTTAGGTACGTAAGCCAACTATAACCCTATAACTATACCTACACCAGCGCTTCGCCGCCTGCTGCAGTAGGCTATATCGCGAGACTTATAATTTTTCCTCCACGACTCGTTAAAGTAAGTAAAAGTCTGCTGCTTTCTTTTTCTCGTTCTATTCTGTAGACTGCAGATCGGAGAACATCGAATTTCTCCAGTCCCACGGCCAACGACGAGAGGGCAAAACAAATACACAGCCGATCGACGCGCGCGAACCGCAATGATTTCGCGCTCTTCCGCGAAACAAGCCGCGAATCACTGTTATTCTCTCGCGCGCAACCCCTCCCCCGCCAATAACTATATATGAATATCCTATAACCTGACATATTTATTACGTGTGTGCCGAATCGAGCGAGTCCTTTCCTCGGAATCGATTCGAGCTCGCTATTCTTGCTAGTCGATTACCGCCGCGAATACACCATTATGTAGCACGAAAAAAAAGAATTCAACGCAACTATAAGTACGTGCGCGAGAAAGTCAATCGAACTGCGCTTTTTTCTCTTACCTTTGCGTTCGGGGCGAAATTTTTCTTTTCATCCGGGAAAGTGGTCGTTGCGCGGAAAGACCTGACACTTGGCGAACTTGCGGAGTACGGACGTGCGAGATTAAAAAAGCCTGGAGATTTCTTGTCTTGTCTCGAGAAAAAAAATTTTGCCTCGAATTCGAGATCCTGTCTCACCCGAAAATCCCGAATATATTCGAGAATCCTGAAATTTTTTAAAAGAGTCTCGACATTATTCGGGAGTCTCGATATTAGTCGAAAATCCCGAGATTAATAGATCAAACTCAAGACTCTCGGGATTAGTCAATATTCTCAAAAAATATTTATTTAAATATTCGAGAGATTCTAGTGGAGTATTAATTTTAATTGACTAGCGTTATATGTACAGAGCTTGTATCGTATTAATATATATATTTTGTACATATTTGTACAAAAAGTAGTCGATTTTAAATACGATGTGCGTATTAACCTTGTCTACCGTATTTATACAGATGAAAAAAGATTTTAAGATTCTGTGCTGTTGCATCTATTGTTTGAATGTTTTAATTGGATAAGAAATAGCAATTTACAATTTTAATTCAAACAAGACACTCGATGTAGTTTCTTATATCTGTGGCTGTGAGCAGAAGTGATATAACAGCCCTCTCCATGAAAATTGAGATAATGTTCTCAAGCATAGCTTAAAGTGGTCCTCTTTCATGTACCACTATGCAAAAGTCGCGAAACATGAATAATAATTTGTACCAACCATGCACTAAATGACATAACTCCACTTTTTCGCATTTCTTCGTGCAAAAGTGAGATAACTGCACGATACCTTTTTTCTTCGGCCGTATTTCCGTAATAACTTCATTTAAAGGTCGCGGCAAGACTTTTATATGACATTACATTAAAGTACTGTAAAAAAGCTTACATTTAAGGAAATTCGTCCTAATTGAATGTAATAATAAAATGTTATATTTTTAATTTAAATTAAGATTAAGGTCAGAATTTTTTTTTTTTCAAAATCAAATAAAATTTTGGCTTTGTAATATAATAAAATGTGAAAAATTAAGGATTGAAATAAGGGTTAAAGAAGGTATTAATAATACAAAATCAAATTCTTTTATTGTGGAATTAATTTATTTGACGAATAAAATTAATACATATTTTTAATACGAATAATCGTAGTCGCTACACTTATTTTTTTTAATTGATCGCTCACTTCTTGATATCTGATCAGGCAACACTCTTTTTGGTGTCGGACTAGAATTCAAATTTATTACACTAAGAGCCTGGCGTTGATTATTTGATTTTCCAGCTTTAGAAACATTTGTCATTTTATTTTTTTGAGATCTTTTTACTAAATTATTTTCATTTTCTATTACATCTTCTAAATTAACTTCTTCATCTTCTTCTGTTATATCTGGATCGGTAGTTCTCAGCGTATTATCAACGCTTAAATTTTTAAAAAACTCCCGTACATCTGGTCGCAGAAGATTCAAAATATCAAGAAGATCCTTCTTTTTTTCTTTACTTATGGGAATAGGACAATTGTAAGCTAATTTTATCTCATTCTCTAAACTCAAGTTTTTGATGCCTCGTTTCTTTAAATTTAATGTTAAAAAGGGCTCATCTTCTGAAAAATTAGTTTTGTAGTAGATAATTCCTTGTTTCTCTTTCAAATATCGAACCCATTTGACGTCTCGCCACAAAAATTTATTTTTATCTTCATTTGTTGAACGCTTTGTTAATGAGGTTGAGTACAAGTTTTCGAAATTGTAAAAATCTTTTTGAGTCATTGTGACAACATCAAAGGGATTATGAACTTTGGCGTTTTTAACGAGCTCATACCAATCATTTGGATGCTGAATTTTATCTCCACATGTTTTTTTGGCTTTCTCTATTATAGAATGATCTGAGTCACATTCCATATGAGTGTGGCCGGGCTCAAGAAACTTGTGATCTATTATTTTCACACAACCTTGGAATACAGAAAACAAAGCTGCAATAATTTTGTTCTTGTTTTGTCCCGCACAACAGTCAGAATAAAAAATTACTTTTTCCACTTTAGGATGTTTTTCACATACGTATTTCAAATAGTTGTATAAACAAGAAGCTACCTCATTGCCACCTCTATGGGCAGTTGCTTCATGCCACATATAACATCTTGTATTTCCAATCGTTGAATTTATAGTTAAATTGAAGACCCACAAAGGCCGCTTGTAGAAAGCAACGGAGGTATTCAAAACTGGGCAAGGTAAGCACTGCTGGAGGTCAAAAGTTACCATTACAATAGAACCACCCGAAACTTTTGCTAAAGTTTTATCCTTTGCTTTTTCCTGATATGCATTGTTAGCCAAATCATGATGTTTGTCTCGTTTTAATGTCAATTGTTCTTTCATGGTTTCATCTGTCGTGTATTTTAATTGAGCAGCAAATTCATCACACTTATGACATGTGTCTAGCTGTGGTTTTTTAAATTTCAAACCAGTTTTATGAAATACTTGACGGTATATCCCTTCTTTTAAAGGGTGATTAACTGTTTCTTTATATAGTCTGTACATCAATGCAACATTTAAACCCGTTGGCAAATATTTCTTGCTCGTATGCCTTCGTGAGTAGTGACTTTCATAAGATGGGAAAGATGCAATATGATCTTCTATTTCTTTTATTTTTTCAGGTGCACTTTTGTTTTTTGGTATACGAAATATTCTACTATCTATTGAATTACTAGTACTAGATTTATTCCAACATTTATATGCAATCCTGGATATAAATGCATTATTCTCACCCAATGTTTTCGAGAAACATTGTTTACAAACACTAATGTCGCTTGACTGACCAGTGAGATGATAATTAATAGTATATTTTCGTATGCGTCCAGTTTTAACACGCGTACGTTTTGTTGCTTTTACTATAATACAAGCTGTAATGAAAGCAACTCTTTTTTCAAATGTACCTTGGCTCCAGTACGATTTGAAATTGTTAGATTGATCTTCATATGTAACATTTAAGTGACAATTTTTTTTGCATTCTTTTAAACGAGTTAGTGATCTTGCTTGAACTGTTTTTCCATTCTGGGTTTTGTATTTTTGACCACTATTTCTTTTGATTTTGTTTTCATATCTCAGATTTACTTTCTTCGTACTTGAATCTAATGTTACAGTTGATGTATTTAGTGGGTTGTCATGATCTATAGTATGCTCATTAATCTGGATTCTTTCTGGTTCAACGTTAATAAGCGATAAATCAGATTCATTATGATCTTGTAGCTTGTCTGGTTCTTTTATACCTAGTAGTAGAATAGAATTTAATATTACGATGCATACATTGCTCATATTTAAATAAAGCCATGTATTAATATTACTAACCTTGCGAATTAGAAGCAGATGAGGATCCTGATCTGTATCCTTTTATTAGATACATATTAAGTATATGTAAACTTCCTTCGTTACATCAAAATACATTAAAAAAGTAACGATAAGTAATTCATAATTACAAAGTTTATATAGTTTATTGTATAGGTTATGTACAAGATGCTCTACGCTCCGCAAAGGCGCTGCGCAAACATAAACAGTGATTGCCGGATCGCACACCGCACTCTCTTCTTCTTCTCACCTCTGTTGACTGCAGCGACAATGCGCCACCTTACACCAAACACCTCACCCTCACACTCACAATTCACTAGATGGCGCGTAATGCGTACTATATGAGCTACTTAATCTCAGAAACAATATAAAAATACTTTTAGAAAATTTTACGGATTTTGATATAACTCGCAAGTTTCGAGGCAAAGTGAGATAATTGCACTACTTTGCGAGTATACAGAAAGACTGTGTGAATATTCTAAAATCGGACTATATCATTAAATATGTACTGTACATGTACCTAAATGAGCCGAGTATAAAGTTTCATACTTGGCGCTGCTATGTTTTGCAGCGGTGCAAACATTCAATCGCGATTTTCTCAAAATCACGGAAAGTGGAGTTATATCACTTCTGCTCGAAGCCACAGATATGTATGTGAGGAAATTATATACACACAATCCGTATTTTTCATTCACTTTTTTGCCCCCAAAAGTTGCGAATAATCTACTTGTGAAGCATATATATATATATAGTTCGTTGCATAAAAGAATTTAAACTTATATCTATCAGCAAATAAGTAGAAGACAACAGCTTTAATTTGAGCTATTAAACGTGAAAATCGAGATACGGAAACAAAAGTTACGAGAATTCAAAGAAAAAAATTGTAAAATCGAGAATTTTTGTAACATCCTACAGGGAGTCTGTCTGAAGCAAAATACGTTTATTTAAAAAATACGTGATTTTTGATCAGTGTATCTAATCTACACCAATTTAGGTTCAACTGACATCTCTTTTACTGTACTTTAAGACTGTCTAGATGCCTATTTAGCCTTGCATTTGAAAAAATCCAAAATATTTTACTAAAAAATGCGTAATAATCTTTGCATAAAACCACAAAGATGGAAAAAACAGTGTCACAAGGTCGATCTCGTCGGTACACTATTTTTTTCTTGTTCTGTTCGTCCTATAGAACAGAAAAAACGTTATCCGGTCCATGTACCCCGAGATTTTTTTCGCAACTGTTGGGGCAAAAAAGTGAATGAAAAATACGGATTTCTTCATATATATCACGTAAGGCAAAAGCGATAAAACTGATAGTTTACTAAAATTGCGATATAAAAATAAACAAAAGAATCACCGAAAATATTGTATACTAGACCAAGAGCAGCGCGCTTCGCGCGCTCTAATTTTTCTTGCAGTTTGTTCATAATTTAATAGTACTCAGAAATACTTAAAATAATCAAATTCGATTTTTATTTTGAAAATTTTGAAGAATTATTTCTCTTTTAAAAGTTATTTTTTAAAGTACAGTTTTTAAAAAGAACTTATCGAACTATGCATAGGTATATCTATATATGAAGAACTCATGAACCCATTGTCGATTTTATTGTGTATAAAATAAAAACAAATCTTTCTCGATTTCTTGTACCTGCACTCTGCTTGCACGCAGATCTTTTTTGCCATTATATTAGGCGAGAATGTTAGATCAACATCAGCGGGCTTCGCGCGCTCTAACCTCAAACTAACGCATTCACCGGAAACACATGAACCATGCCACATGAACATATTGGCTCTTGAGTCTTGACGCATGCGCACAAAATCAACCAATCACAATTCGTCTTCAGCGGCTTCAAAACATCCGGTCATGACTTTTTATTAGTGGGACTTTAAAAAATAATTATTTTTCTGATGACACACTCACACACACACACTCACACACACAAACACACTCACACAAACAGACACACACATACACATAGATGGTTCTATAATTTTTTAATAAAAAGGTTTTCTTTTAAATTGAAAAAATAAATGATTGATTTTATTACTCGATAAAAAGAATTAAATATTAATTCACAAATTTTTATTCTTTATTTAAGACTTTCCTTACGAGAGTTATTCTAGAGAGTTCATCTGTAGAGCAAGATACATATTGTTCTCACTCTTTTGAACTCGATCAGATGAATAAATAAACGAAACGAGAATCTCGGTTATTCCCGATAGTCTCGATTGATCTCGAGAATCTTAACTGATCTCGATACTCTTGACTTATGTCGAGAGTCTTGAAAAATTTCGAGATTACCGGGCGAGACGGGATCTCGCCTAATCTCCACAAAAATTTCAAGATTAATTTTGTCCCGTCCGAACACAGTCTCGCACATTCTTATTGCGGAGCACAAACTGACACGCGTTATACAAAGGGAAACCGCGGCTGACTGGAGCAGATAAGAAACTGAGTGAAGTGCACAGTTGAATCGGAGCGATAGCGAAGAGCTATTACGAAATAGAAGCACTTATAAGCGATGTTTACACATTCATTTTCTGCATACACTAATTAAAATCACGACGACGCTATAGCAGTGATTTTCTAATGTCCGCCGAGAATATTATTTCGACACATTTATCAAAAAAGTGTAAAAGTAAATTGAATGGCAGATAACTGCAATGCATGAAATACTTGGCTTTTGCGAGAGTCTCGCTGTGGCTGCAAGAAACTGTACGCTGGCGGTGGCGGTGGCGGCAGCGACGACGACTACGACGTCCCGAATTACACGCAAAAAAAAGTAACGGAAAAATGGTTGGGCCGCGTAACCAGGCAACAATGATGAAATAGGAGTGGTCGCACGGGAATTTGAAATTGATCGTTGTCGCCGTCACGCGAGTCGAATGTCAATATGAGGATTTAACGGTACGCTGGATACGGCTCAACTTTGCTGTTCGCAGGTTGCCTCTTCCCCCCACCCCACTCTCTCTCTTTCTCTCTGCGTTTGTAAGCAAATTTTTATTGCAATCGCTTGATTTATCTGATGTACTCGGATCGGACTGTGTCGATGAACCTTCAGGTAAATATATGTCTTGTTTGGGAGATTGCCAACTAATCGAGAGATATTGAATTCGAGTGCTATGAGTGAGAGCCGAGTGAACGTCATCGTTATTTCTTGTTCCTGTTGTTATTAATAAATTGTTATTGTTGTCGTTACATTCTCTAATGTCACTAACCACATTTGATCTGCCTACACCCTGAATCCCACAGTATATTTCTCTCATAAGAATAATCGAGTTTTTGTTTCAAAATTTTAAGAAGCAACAGGTTTTGTGAAACAAGTAAAAAATCTTTTTTATCATCAAGAATGCATTTGTTATTATAACTAAGAGTAATTTCATAACAAAAAAATATAGTTGTACATGCTACATCGCTACATGTTGAACGGCATCAATATTTATATGGCAATATGGCTTAGAGCCATGCTGAGAAAAGCAATGGTGAAAAAAGAAGAAGAAAAAAAGTGAGCTGTCTCGGAAGAACTGACAGATGTGAAACATTGAATTTGATAATGATTGAAAGAATATTTTAAAAAAGTTGTTTTACAACAATAATAAATATCATGTTTGAATGATACTAAATAAATTGTTAGAATATTTAGCACGCTGATGGTTTTGTATTGGGCACGATTGTTTGTTGGTTTTGTATCTCGCGATTTTTCACAATCATTCCTATAGCTATAATTTTTGCGCTTACAAAAAACTAGGTTTAAACTAATATTGTGTAGAAATCACACTGATTCACACGCAAATATACACAGACTATGCATAATATAAGTGCAACAGAGACACTTTCCCTCCCCCCGGCCTCCTTTAGGTGTCGTTCCCCATTCCCTGTCCGACCTTTTTTCCACTGACTGTCCATGGGCCTCACCTTTTTTTCTGTCGTCGGCCAAATCTCCACAAGGTTAAAATCGGATAAAGTGGGGAGATGAGAGAAAATTAAGAGAGAGGAAGTCTGTCTCTGTCACACGTGTGCATGTTCCTCATTTTCAATGCTTCTCTGCTAAGTACAGGGAGAGAAAAGTTCGACAAAAAATGACTATATTTTCTTCTAATCGAGAAACAAACTGAATTTCTGGATAAAATTAACACATATGTTGTAATAAATACTATGTTTGTTTGACTTTATAGTATCTAGCTTAGAAAAAAGTACAATGTAGTATAGTAAAAATTCTGAATACAAGCATGGTATACGCAGTGTGTGTACAATGTGATGAACAGTATAGTAAAAATTGGGAAGGTTTGTTTCAAGCAAATTTAGGAAAGTTCGTAAAAATTATGCACGCGACGAAGACCACCAATTACGACGGTTAATGACTATCCTAACTAATTGCGCGCGCGCGAAGGAAATGATCGACGCGCAGCATGACTTGCCGCAAGGTGGCGTATCAAAAAATCAAACTCACGAGTACACAAATCGCTGTGCGATTAGTATATGAGTCATTCCACGGGATACTGGAAACTTCTGGGGGCCTGGAAGATCGAAAAATTTTGGGTAGGGCGCACTTGCCAGACCTATTTTTCCTGATTTTTGGGACCCCTCTGAATAAGAAACCGCGCGAGTTGCATAATTATCGGTTGCCACCCGGGTTTCCGATCGAAAAAACGCAAAAATCTTTATACATTTACTTTTGCATTTTTACTGTCGAGAGTATTATTTGTGTACTGTGAATCCTATGGAACTTGACGCTATACTTTATATATACAGAACGAAAGTACAGCTCAAGAGCTTTAAATCGAGCCTAAAATTATCGAAACAGTAGCTGAGGAAGCCGGAACAATAACAGTGTCCGTCTCCTCGCTTCTGGCTCCTCCTTCCCCCGCCTGAGATTGGCCGGAGAAGAGAACATTCGATTCCATCAGCTGCTGTGCTCCTCTACATGTAAGTCGTCGTTATTTCACTTATTGTAATATTTTTATATTTTTATGTACTCATTGATTTATTCGAATAAAAATTGAGAGTTTCCTGAAGAGGGTGACAGTGTTCACCGAAACGTTGAAGCAAAAGAAAAAATGGTTTAAAATTAATTTTATCTTTTTCCAAACACTTGCCTCGGAGAGATCGATAGGCTATTTTTAAAACAATATGAACTAATATTAAAGGTTATCGTGAACATTAGTTTGTTTACCTATTTTTGACAGCCTTTATAGCTATGTGAATATAGATACCATGTGCAAAGAATGGCATGGACAAGAGGAATGAAAAGGAACAAGGAATTGAAGTATAGAGTTTTAAGTCCAAGTTTCAAGTATTGAGTAACGACTGTAAATTTAACTCTAAAGTACTGCGACTGCTAACTTCATCCATAAAGTTTCCTTCAACCGATCTTCCTAAGAATTTGACACCTAGACCCTACACATAAGAAATAACACAAGGGGAACAAAAAGCAAAATCCTTTTTTGAATTATTTTCCAATATTCGTTCTATTTCAGTGAGAGTAAATTTTATACTTGTAATCTGTATAATTTTTACAGTCCAGTATAGTTAAATTTAGGAGTTAACAAATTTTACTGTACTGTACTGTAAAAATTATACAGACAAGTCTGTGATCAGATTACTGTACTGTGTAGCAATATTTACAATAAAACATGGTAGAATTTACAGGACAATTTTTCTCCGTATACGTATTTTCTTTCTCTGTGATTTTTTTCAGCAAGTTATTTGCTTGAAAACTGAGGTATACACTTTTTTTAAACGGATAGTAAAAGATTTTTCTAATTAAATTTTTTTAACTCTCTTACAACACATTGTAAACACACTTGACCAACCCAATCTTTATAGGTAAGAAAAAGCCTCAAGGTATATTGTAGGTCCATTATAACCAATGCGTTACTTTCAAATTTCTAACAGCATTTCAGATCTCTGGACCTTTCTAAGCAGCATCCAACCAAGAAATCGACTCACTCATGCAGCAAATACACTTTACAAATGAATATATGATGAATAAATGATAAAAGAGTGATATCTTTTCCTCCTGGGACGAATGAACTATCGCGCGTTGTTAAGTTCATCACAACCATTTGGTTATAATATTAAAAATTTCTTTATTTGCGGTCCATCAAATCGTTAATAATAATCACGAACATTGTCTCTTTAAATATAATTTACGTTTATTTACTGTTCATAGGACAAGCAATTTTGTTAATTACGCGTGCAAGATTTTAATGAAGAGGAAATGTTTTTTTATAAAATTGCACGTGCATAATTATAACTGAAATATATGGGCTGCAAAAAGAAATTTAATTTATAAGTCTATAAGAATAGTTTCTTGAACAAAAAACATAGATTGCGTGTGCAGATTAACTATAATGAAGTTGCTACAACAATTATGGACATCTTTTCTGAGTTCGCATTTGAAAGGTGAATGTGAGAAAATCATCAGACTCTGGAAAAAAATGTTGTGATTGTCGGAAGAACTCTCAATAAAAATCTTTATTTTTTTCTAATGGCTTATCAGTCACTTTGATTGGACAGTTATACACTGTCCAATATGCATCGCATTCATGAAGAAGACGCGATTTATCACCGAATTGTGCAACATCTAATGGTCTTATATTGCCTCCAATTTTCGGTTAAGCAATTTACGATTTAATTTACTTGCGTGATTTCGTGAGTGGCACATGTGTAACAGAATCGCATTCAACAAGGGATTCGTATGTTGTGCAAGAGTCTCCTTTACCTGTAACAAAAAAAAAGAATAGCAATATTATAGTAACAATATAAGCATAAACAGTTACCATATTATTGCACTTATAATCAAACTGATATAAATAACGTAAAAACGCACTGGTATGGCATAGCAAAATGTGTCCCACTTTTTCCTATACGCAATTAGCGCATTAATGTGTATAGCATCGAGATAAGCGGCTTTATTAATGCGGGGCTTCGGAGTTCGGATCTGTAACGCACTCGTGCTCCATCGATCGTTATATAAACTGGTCGGCCATTCGCGTGCGCCTCTTTTACGGTCCTTTACAAAAAATTAAACGGTAAAATAAACGTTGCGTCGTGTGCATGCGCAAATTGTAATACCGTTTTTTCTTGATATCTTTTATATATTTTATAAAAAGCATACATTTTTTCCTACCCTCAAGGGGACCCGACACCTTTAAAGCCTGAAAAATAAAATTATAAAAAATTAATATTAAATTAAATGTTAAGTTAGAGAAACTTTTTATAGTTATATTATAATTTAAGACCTTAAAATACAAATTTGGTCCGACCTATACGTAGTAGTACTCCGCAGACTGTTTTTCATAGTGCATAAGATTGTAAGTGACTATATGCTTCAATTGAGCTCAAATTTTGTGATTGTGTTCTATGCAAGTGTAGTTTTCGGGTGATCAGGAGGATTTTAATTTGCATGTTTAAAAGTTATTAAAAAAATGTGGCATAAAAAATTTTAAAAATGAAAAAATCTAGTTTTCTTATAATTAAAATTTTTCTAAGCATTCAAATCAAAATCCTCTTGTTGGCCCGAAAACTACACTTACACAGAACATACTCACAAAATTTAAGCTCAATTGAAGCATATGGTCACTTGGAATCTTATGCACTGTGAAAAACAGTCTACGGAGTGCCACTACGTATAGGTAGGTTCAAATTTGGATTTTAAGGTTTTAAATTGAAGGTAAGTACACTTACTATAACTATAAAAAGTTTCTCTAACATTGCATTGAATTTAATATTAATTTTTTATAATTTTATTTTTCAGGTTTTAAAGGTGTTCGGTTCCCTTACCTTAAAATCAATGAAAATGTCGAATTTTATTATAAAATTTACGATTAAAATTCGAAATTTTCATCGATTTTTACTTTGAAATCGAAGCGAAACTAATAAAAATCTCAAGAATACTTTTCGTCTTAGAATTTATTTTACTGTTTAAGGGGAGGTCAGAACCATTCAAATTAAATGAGATATTACGCAACTTCAAAAATAATATTTGATCATAAATAGCAAGAACATACTCTTGTTTATGCACTGAAGCGCAGTGTTCCGAGGTAGTTATTATAATTATTTATATTTACTCCATTTCAGATTTCTGTATATGACCAGTTCTCATAGAAAAATGCATTTTTCGGGGGTCCAGAAATCGAAAATTTTTTTTTTTCACGCTAAAGGTTTCGGACCGACCAGAGTTTCTTCTGTTAGCTGATAGATTGTCAAAAATGCAGAGGAACATGGGAAACATGGAACATTAGAATTTAACATGGGGAGGTATACGGAAAAAAAATCGGATATTCGGATTTTTATTTACTTTTTTATTGTCAAACAGACATAACTTTTGATTACAGCATCGAATCTGAGCAAATTTTTTTTTAATTAAAGCTTTTTTGTTGTACTTTATTGTGGTGTAATTTGAAATTTTATTTGTGCCTCGGAAACATTCGTAGTTGTCATTATTCCAGTATTTCGACGCATTAATTTTTTGTAAAAAAAAAAACCGTAAAAGACGTAAATATGGTTACTAGTAACTTTTCGCATCTTCCTCTGCACTTTTGACTGTCTTGTTTTGCTGACAGAAGAAAGTCTCATCGATCCGAAATCTCTAGCTTTAACAATAAAATTTCGATTTTTGGACCTCCGAAAAGTGCATTTTTCTATGAGAATTGGTCATATATTCATAATTTTTGCAAATAATGGGAACAGCTGCCCGATATGAATATTGGGAATCGGTAACGTGACCATCACTTTTTTTGTGCAATAAATTCGTTATTTAAAAATTTTTAGATATTGAATGAAAAAAAATTTGTGTTCCGAGGTAACCTATACGATTACGAACAATTATCAATTCGATTTTTGATGATTCTAAGCACGTGCACAACAAATAATGAGAACGGCCGGAGTCATAACCCGTCACGCTGGCTGCGACATCCCCTTAAGTATATTTTTTTCAGATAGGAAATCCAATATTTTGGTTTTGACAAGTGATATTTTGATTTTTTAAGTAGTGTTAAACATTAATTCACGTATTGGAACATGTTCAGATACTTTTGTATTGAAAAAGCTGTCTTGACAAATTTTTTTATCTCAATCTGAAGGATCAAACCTTAAAAATTTTGAATTTAAATGTCTCAATTGCAAACAAAGCTGCTGAAACGTGTGTATGTGTGTATAAATACACACACACACACATACATATATAATATTGTAAGTATTTTTCCTGGTAACTAAAGAAAACTTCCTTGAAAAAGTTCTTTATGTATTTTCGATGAAAAACATTTCCCTCAGGAGATATGAATTTTAAAAGAATGACAAAAATCCCTTTCACCAATTTTGACCCTCTGCAGCTCAATGTATAGATAGATAGGTATGTGCAGAAAAAAAATTAATAACTTTCCAACTTTTGAGTTAATCGCTGTATCGATGATGACGTTAAAAATTGTCTGGCATTTTTTGATCTATTAACTCCATAAATTACAGAATAATTATTGAGTTTGTCGATGAATCGAGGTAAGTATAGGATTAAAAGAAAATAATTTTGATCGAATTTCGCTCTGACACTTTCAAAGCGATAAACTTCAATTATTATTTTTTGCAAATTTTCCCTTCTCAACGCTGCAACTCCCGTCTATGATCCATATCAATAACTTTATACGAGAAACAATTATTTTTGAAATCACAGGAAAACATTTTATAAGCTTTGCAATTACTTGGCATTACTTATATTTAAAACTGTTCAGCGGCTAGTATTTGGGAATATCGCATCGAGCTAATAACTATTTATTGAATAGCATACTTCTGGAGTCATTTTGGACTCCTCATCAGAGCTAATAGATAATAACCAGAAATCCGACTTTGGCAGACTCTAACCGGCGTCATCAGCTCGACAAAAATTTCTTAGAGACTTTCGGTGTCGTTATAGATGGTGATGTGACACCAGGGAGATAAAACCAGACTGCCTCTGGTACCCTGGTATTTATGTAGACGATTTCAAGACAACGAATCATAGAAATAGGAAAATAAAAAACTTTTTTGCAAACTTAATAATCACAAAAGTATTAGTTTTACACGAAGAAATTTGAGCGATTAGAATTATTTTCTTTTTGTTTGTTAATTTGTAAATGAATCCATGCTTCGTTAGCATAATTTAAAGAAAATAAATTAATAGAAAAAACGAAGATTTTATGGTTTAAAAGTTTGATAAAAAAAAGATGTAAAGTACGATTGCGTGTTTCATATGGAACAACCCGTTAGGCTCATCAGCAAGACGACAGGTTGCCCAATCAAAGACAAAGTAACAAACCAGATTCAGGGTATAATATATGCGGATATAAATTTTGCCAGAGGTATATAAAAACTGTAGTTCATCTAGTGTTACACAAACTACAATGTGTAAACATCATACAAAATGACCTGTCGATATATCCCAATACATCCACTAGTTTTTAACGGAGCAAGATGTTGATTAAGGCTTTGAAAATTTTTCAAAATGTATAGGCAATTTTATGTTCAAGTTCCAACAAAGTACGTGTAAAAGGTGTGGAACGTTGGAATTCAGTATCTTAATAGCTTAGAAAAAATGACTTGAACATCAAATAGAATGTACACATGTGAAATACACCATTTACCTCGGAACGAGTTTCTCTATAATCAGGATTCATCCAACTAGGTTTTTTCGAGCGATGAATCGTTGGAAAATGCGCAATGGTAAAAATTAAACTTTGATTTTAAATAAAGGTCGGAAACATGCTTGTTAAGCCAAACAACTGCAAGTGTAGCATAAATCTACTATACGTATTTATGATGCAATAAAAAAGTTTGCCTTGGAGACAAAGCTATAAAAATGAGTGCATGACCTTGCTTTCAAGCTCGTTTGAAAGTTAGCTTTTTAAACGCATGCGAATTTATCTTAATTATCGTCGAGATCAAACGTGCGAGTTAATTGTACTTTGCAAAACAGAGCGAATAGAATTTTTTAAGTTCGACTGAAAAACCTAATACTCTCCTGGTTGCAGGCGAAGTCTGGGATGAATAGGATAAAACGTTAAAAATATTTTTGAGGAGGCTCATGAATTTATTTTCTACAAAAGAAAGATAAAAATATCGCATATATTATGCAAACGCAACTTTTTATACTATGACAAACGTATTTTTGAAATGCACTTAAAGTACAAGTCTCTACGCTAAAGTTTACAGCCTCAAGGATACTTTTAATGTCGTCGCATTAAATTTAATGCACAAATACATTAAATTTCAATTTTAAGGTAGTATAATATTGTAGAAATTCTTACCTCAAAATTAACGCGCATACATTAAAATTAATCACTAGATTTTTAGGTTGCGCTTCGCAATGTGTATGTGTGTATGTGTATGCATGTATGTATGTGTACACACACACACACACACACACACACACATATATATATATATATATATCACATGCAAGGCGCTCCAGTTTCTTTTGGTGAGCATGTCATATAGTCATTGGATTCCAGAAGCCGATACACATAATACACACGCGTAAGGAATCGATCATTATCGGCAGCAGCAACTCTCGAGAATGCATAACAATATGCGCGAGAGATTTGCATACGCATGTATGATCGGCGTAGTTGCGCAATAATAAAAACGTACTTTCAGAATTGCAGGTTAATTCACTTTCAAAAGCTCGCGGAGACCTTTCACTTCTCTCGCGCTCTCGCGGGTGCAATATGACAGTGTAATAGAAAAAGCGATTGGATATTCGATGCAGCGCGGCGAGTCTCGTTACGAGTTGTAAGATTGTAAAATGCACTCGTCGAGGAGAAGTACCGTACGATTCTATGCTATAAATTGATTTAAAGACCGAGAGGCATCGACACACGCGCGCGGTGGCGGCTGCGGCTGCGGCGGCGCACTTAGCTCCTAATCTTCGACGAATCGTACGTACTTCTCACAATCCTATCAGAGGCGGCTTATCAGCGCGCAGTGCCTCGACGCGCTTAATAGAATATCGTCGCGAGATACGCGGCTCGCTTGACTAACGAAGCGACCGTTTATCACCCCCTCTCGCAGCGGCGACGTTTAAGGAGGATAAATAAGAAACAAAAGCACACGGGCGCGTGGGACGCGCTGCAGCTTCTTCCGCGATCCGGATTCTGCACTCTGCACTATTTATAGTCTAGGCTTTTCGATCCTTCTTTCCAATTATGCCCTTGAAAGAGAAGGAATATTCCACGAGACGTATTAAAGGCACTTTTTCTCTTTCTATACTTGTTCGGGCTTATCATTGGGAAATCGTGTTTTTGAACTGCGAACGAGTTTTGACGAACGAATTCTAGTCCGCTTGTCACTCTTCGTGCATATAGACGAAGAATACGAAGTAGAACAGTCCAGATATGGTGAGACAGTTTTAAGTACTACGGAATATATACGAGTGAAAAATCGATACTATACAGTACTATTTGAAAAATAGAAGGCTCTGCAGCATATTTGAATAGAGCACGAGTTAGAAGAAAAAGTATAATGATAATAATGATGATGTCGCGAGAGGTTAAAGGAAGCACGTGTAAAACCGGCACAATTGCACCAAATGACGTAATGCTTTCCGGCATTATGGGCTCCGATCTATCCTTTTGATAAGCTTGACATCGAGAGCGAGAGCGAGAGCGAGAGAGAGAGAGAGAGAGAGAGAGAGAGAGAGAGAGAGAGAGAGAGAGGGAAAAAAGATAAAACTCTCTTCCTCATGCATCGATTTATGTCGGCGCGATCATTATTGATAAAACCAGCCACCGCATTATCGTATATATGATTATAAGGAGATTCGAGAGGTAGAAGTGTACCGACTGGATTAGTGGCCGCCGCTGCAGCGAGGCGTTGTTTATCGGCACAGAAGGAAATTTATGTAAGGAACGCTAGGGTCATTAACATTTAAAGAGATTCCACGCGCCGTTGCTTATTGACGTTTGTTACAAGTATACCGATCTCTTTAGCAGCTCTTTAACTGACACTAGATGGCGCGGCCGAGCCACAAAGCGTTTCTCCAAAAAATTCACAACTGTTTTGATGATTTTGAGAAATTTTTCCCGGTGGCAGACGAGTGCGCACAATCGTCTCTCTAAGTATGTATGTGAGAGAAACGCATGTGGCGGAGTAAAATCTCGCCGCCGTAGCTGCATCAGCGGCTAGGTCACGGTCAGGGCGATGGCCTCACCTTCTCCTTCTCTTCGTCGTTGCCGCGGTGCCATTAACTCTCTCTCTCTCCTCCCACTATATGTGTAGGCACTGGAACTTCGTCGTCGTCGTCTGCGATCTATAGATCTCTTGGACACGATGTGTGCGTACACGCGCGTGGCTTTTGCTCTCGACTGCTGTACGACCACGATTGTTGTCCTTGTGCTATCAGCTTCTTTATCTCTATTGCCGTCAGTGTATACAGTTAATGATTATTAATATGCAGACGATATCGACAAAGTCGAATTATACTCGATTGTTGGACGTAGGGAGAAAAAGATGGTAGCGTTTTGCTCAGTTTGCACTGCAAAGTTCGGATCCTTTGTGAGTACAATGACTCGTGCGAAAAGAAGAATCTCTTGGTAAGAAGAAGACTGAGGACTCACCGACAAAGCTAAGGGAAGCTCCTTTGAGAGCCAACCTGCGGCGCTGACGTATACGTGTACCCATACATGTGTGAGATGACTCCACATGCACATGCTATAGTGTAATTGTCTATGGAAGGAGAACGAGAGAGAAAGGATAAGTAGCGGAAAAGGTACGGGCAGATCCGACACGCTTCTTTCCGATGGTCACGCTTCTTCATTCTCTCCTCGAGTAATAGGCCGAAAAAAACACCAAATTGGTCCTTCCTTACATTCTTCTGATGGATTACTCGTGACGGCAACGTCTTATGCTACGGTCACTATTATATACATACTTTCGTTACAACTTTGTGCCGACCGAACCGATCTGTATTGGAAATGGGATAAAATAATTATAATAAAAGTTCATTTAAGCCGTTTATTTTATGGCACAAGGAAGGACCATCTAACCACTCGGGCAGTCACAGAAAGACTGAGACCTCTTAATTCTATAGCTCTATACTAAGCCCTATAGAAATCTTACTCATACAGTATTAATTACTTTGCACTCGCATTACTATAAACACTCTTTCTTTCTTTCGAACCATCGATACATTTTTGCCTTATGACGTAGGCTTCTTAGAACCATACACACCAACAATCTGCCTCAACTCTTTCTGATTATTACGATTGATGCACAAACGCTGATGCGGACACTCTTGCATTTTTACCTATGCTACGTCTAAGGTTGCTGGGGATATTTATTCTTTGCTTTAACCTCGTTCTGCTTACAGGGCGTTCCCGACCATTCCCCCGAATACCATTCCCCGAATGTTCATTTCCCCGAAAACCTTTTTCCCGACACCTTTTCCCCCGAATTTACAAAATCTCATTTTCCCCGAATTCCGCTCACCCGAAAAAATTTTTTCCCGAAAAAATAATTTATAATATTGCTCGCAATTTTGTTCAGATATTCGCGATAACCAGCTACTTGAAATTCCTCGTATGTTTTGACAATCCTCTTGATTCTTTTCTGGCTATCTATCCATGCTTTCTTCGGGGCAGCTTTCACTTTTCTACCCACAGATAGTTCGGTGATCTGTATCTCCGTGTCCGCCTGCTCCTTCTGGAAATCTTTTAGCAGTGAATACAGATCTGGATGGTCTCTTCCAACTAGCAAGCGAAAGCGATTATGCCATCCTTCATTTGCATTATTAGTTCTGCTGTGCCCCGATAAAGTTGATATATACTGATTCCATAATCTGGGTGCGTATCGAGGAGCCACCGCTCGTCTGCGACCTTTACAGGGGAATCCTTAGTTCAGCCAGGATCTTCGTTCTGATCTTCTCTTAGCACTAGACAATGATGACATTGTTTTGATGCTGAAAATGCGAATAATTGATTTAGTGCAGTGAAGTATTGAGTCATTATGCTATCAGCATTGTGAGATACGTACATATCCTTCAGTTATTCTTATGCTTCTTCTTGTGACCAGTTCGAAGCAACTTGTATTCTAGCAACTGTAGGATTTGGTAGTAAATTTTGCTTTCAGATTTTGTTCGAAATTATCATGTTCAGATCATATTGGATTTGACAAACATCAACAATTGTACTGCATAGATGCTAGTTGTTTTGTTTTGGTAAATTGTTCTAGATCTTTTTAAAAAATTTACTGTATAGTCTTTCTCTCAAGGTATTGACGCGATAAAAGAGGTAGTTAGTGGATTCTGTACTTATTTTCGTACTTCTTAATGCAATAACCAATCTGGGCAATCCCGAGGACACAAGTGGCCATGTTACCTTGACTAATGTAAGTAATGAAAATAGCCTGTAAAATCTCCATCCTTTTCGTGAGTTGCAGTAATTAATGATACTTCCAACATTTCAATCCGTTCGACTTAATTAAGAATTTCGTAGACTCTACATCTACAAAGCTCGAATAGCAATGCCCAGCCAGCATCTCTAAATTCAAGATTCCCTAACCCTTTCTCAGGTGTGTAATGCAGCAGCCAACGACGACGACAACAACAACAACAACAACAGCAGCAGCAGCAACAACAACTACTACTAATACTAATACTATTACTGTAGCAATCTCATGAGCGACACTTCTCTTTCTCTCGTTCTCTTCAGTTGTTGGAGGTATAGACACCACAGGTATCCGTGATAATCTGAATCCAGCCGTGTTGCGAACTAATTACCCACTTGGAGAAAGGATCAGTGTCTACCGTTCCCCGCGGTTCAGTGCTCGTGGAGACACAAAGCTGTACCGCCGCGTACAGTCTATCGTCCTTAAGGTGGCTCGTCAGTGAATCAAAAAACGAGAAAAGGGAGGGAAACTTCAGGAGGTTGTTAAATAAACTATACAAAACATCCTCTCCAAATTTACCATGCAAATTTTTGCAAACGAGCCCTTTGAAAATCCACTTTTTAACATGGACTCTTATGGAGTCCATTAAAAAGTCAATAGATATTACGAGATACCTTCTTGTATAAGAAATGAGATATCACATTTAAAATATATTTCACAGAAAGAAGAGATTACGAGCTTTTCACTGACATAAACAAAAGTGGGCCATGTCACCAAATTTTTCTCTCGAGCTTTTACAACACTTTTCTTTCTCTGCCTCGTATGCGTCGTGCAGAATACTGTGGTGTCATTTTAATAAATAATTTTGTGCTGTTGCGACGATATGTATCACGACCAAATTACTCCAATATCGAGATGTTTGAGGTTATGCTACCGCGTCATGTCGAACACATTGAAATATATATAGGTATAGACTGCACGATTGCTCGTACTCGTGAGTAGACTCATGCGCATTTACTATGTGCAGAAGAAAATTAACTATGTTAATCAATTGACATTCTGCATATTGCATTTTATTATTAATTAAGAGACGATTACTGATTACAAAGTACTGCGAATGTAATCAAAATTTATAATTTTAATTTAGATATAAGTTTTAGCCCATGTTTTACAACATTTATATGAAAGGATTAATATAGTTTTTCATCTCCCCTCTTTTTCTGTGTAGTGTGTTTGTACGTCGGGATATATTTTTGCGTCCTTGATAGGCTGTCGTTTGCTGAACGTGCTTTTCGTTTATGAAAGAAAGAAATAAGGTCGTCGGACTAGCATCAGCAGCAGCAGCAGCAGCAGCGGCGGCGGCGGCTGCGGCACAACGCAATATAGGAAAATTATAGACTCGAGCTGCTGAGGACCTTGGAAGAAAGAAGTGTGTACACGCGGGGATCACTCGTGGCTTCGAGAGGTAATTACTCAATGTGTACAAGAACGGAAGCAATTTTTCCGTAGAATGTCTAGAGCGTAATACGCAACAGATAAACCATAAAACATAAAACGCAACGTGCACACGCACTGCAGCATGTGGATTGTACATTACGTATGGGTATGTTATATAGAGTATGGCGTTAGTCCCGCTGTGCTAGCTGAGCAAATTTGGGTTAATCGCTTTATTTTCTTCTCCGCGCAGTTTTATTAATGGTGGAGTAACGAAAGCCTTCTGTTCTAATCGAGCAAATCCAGCGCAAATAGCCCCCCCCCCCCCCAAGTCCTCTGTTCCCATGTACACTTTGCAGTCACACGACGAATCTATCAAAATTAGAGAATAACTCGTATAAACGAGCTAAACGATACTTCATTTCGCGTATTACGTGGGGAATCACTGCTACGTGCAGCGCGGGAGCCACAAAGGAAAATTTTCATTACACACCGCAACTGCGCTGTGCGAGCTATTTTCTCGGATTATTCTGGAAAAATTAGCGGTAACCCGAGCGCCTCATGGCTACATCCATCCAAGAGAATACTTACATCTTTGGTGTACACTGCGCGGAGAGTTGTGCTTGTGTAATCTTTTGATACGTATGTGTACACAGTTGTGGCTTGTTTGTGTGTGTTCGATCCTCTCACTTTAGATTTTGTAAAGTCCTGTCCTACGGTCAAAATTGCTCAAGGGAGAAGATCTCAATAAAATTTTTAACTCAATCATTCGATCACTCACGCGTGATTCGAAAAAAATTCATCCCGCCATAGTCGAAGAAAGAGAAGAGTGACGGACGCTTTGATTAGAGGGGGGGCAATACGAAAATTTTTGCTCGATTTTTGTCAATTCTGAGGCGCAGCAGTTGATGATGTACTTAGGAGATACCTTGTGCCGCTGCTCTCGCCGAGAGATTTATCTCGAATAGTATTATGGCTGCCAGATCAGTTTGTCGAGAGAGATTTTTACTTTATCAGCTAATTGTAGCATTATTATGTAAGTAAAAACAAATATGAATGTATATACACAGAAATAAATAGTAAATCGACCATTCCATTTACAACGTTCGAGCGATAAAAGCATCTTTTATAATATAATAAATAGTAAATTTTTATTTTTTAAGCAGATATTTTATCTCTCTCTCTCTCTCGCTCTCTCTCTCTCTCTCTCTCTCTCTCTCTCTCTCTCTATATATATATATATATATATATATATCTGTGGCTTACAGGAAGAACCACTTAAGTGACTTTTTCGTGTTTTCGAGAAAAAGCGATTTCAATGTTTGGAGTAATACGTAAGATCGAAATGTGAGAGAAAAGACCTAAGTATTGGCTCATTTCATTAGGTATCTAATACGAATATAATCGTAGTATTACATTTGTCAATAGTTTCTTTCTTGACGCGCAAGCTAAACAAATTACTCGAGTTAAGTGGTTCTGCGGGAACTTTGCAGATAAGTGGTTATGCAGTCACTCTCTTTCAGGACTCGTAACTAATGCAATTTGCGATTAAAAACGTTCGGGCGGGGCATATTTTTAAAATTTAACTCATGCCCTTTCTAATTATGTAATTGAAAATTTCGAAAATTGTTATTAACAATAAGAAAAAACGATTTAAAGGAAAAAAGCATGGTTTCTCCACAATTTTTTTTTAATTCGAGATTTCAAGAACGTTTTCATTTCCAATGTATCTGGAACCCCTCTAACCAATTGAATAAATGTCCAAACCTAAAAGATACGTGATTTGGGGGTTGATTTTGAACCTCGGTGTCGTCAAACTTGCGCATATTATAATTGAAAATTTTTTACAAAGACTTTTATGAATTTTTTATTTAGAAACCACGCACTTTTGGAAAAAATTTTCAAGAGTAATAAGTCTTAGTAATTTCCAGTAATTTTTTGTTTTTGCAAATTGACAATTTTTGAAAAATTTAATACATTAAAAAAATTTTTAAAAATTTAAAAAAACCGACGAATATATCGGTATAGGTAATTTGATATATATTATACAGCTTTAATGTACTCCACACGGTGTACCTCGCACAAAAATAAAAAAAACGAGTGCACTTAAGTGGTTATGCGGTAACATTTTTACGAGAGACGCAGTTACGTGATTATGCAATCGGCTGGCATTTACAATATTTGTGCATTTCGGAAATCCTACTATTGTCAATATCGAAGCCAGAAAAATTTGAAAAGATAGTTTAACTCATTATAAAAAAACCTGTGAAAGTCCCAGAATGTCTGAGGCCTTGGTTTCTCTGTGAGAAATAAATATAACAGCTCATTTTTTAAGAAACACAAGTTTATTAAAAATGACTTGTTTAGCGCATCAAAAAATTTAGGTAAAACAGTGAAATATTAGCGTAATCCATCGAAATTTTTTTGCACTACATTATAAAAATGCTATAGAATATCCCTAAACAATCAGTTTTAACATTTATAATAATTAAAATAAGCTAAACAAGATTTTGTACTTTGAAAAGCGCACTCGGGTGCCATATACTCAATATATAATAGTTACAAGGATATTTGTCTTACATAAAAGTCAATAAACCATTAATTATAATCAATACATTCATGCTCATTATTTATTTTTGTTTAGTTTTATTTAAAATTGTTGGATTATTGTACTTTTATATGTATGTGCGAGTATAACTCGAAGTATAGTATGTATGTATGCTACAGTAGAGTACAAAAAATCCATCGACTCTTATACCAAGAAGTGTATATCATAAACATTAAGCATTGTAACATAAGAATATATAGAGTGGGAGTAGTTAGTCTGAGTCGATCAGTCGAACAGCTAAGATCACGGTTTCTTGCTTGTGCTGAATGAATAAAGATTAATAATTTACAACTATTTATTAATGTGTACTACCCATTTCCAACAAAAATCAATTTTAAAAAGCATTTTTTAAAAGAGAGCAAATTAAGCTCTCGCAGAAGGGACTATCTTTCCATCTCTCTCTAATAAATATGCATAAATGTACCAAAATTAGACTTTAGAACAAATTAAAAAATGTTTAGGAAAGATTGACGGTAAAGAAGTAGATGAGAATATTCTATGGGATCTAGCGAACAAAACAGAGTAGGTCAGAAAAGTCAAAAAATATTCAGTAGATGTGTAAATAATGTTTTAAAAGAAAAAAATATAGCGACGGGAAAAAACTTGTGTCTTCCGATAAGGAAATCTTTTTTATGAAAACGCCCAGAGAACTGAGACTTGATGTCTGAGTTAAAGAATTTTGTTTATATTAAAAGTTTATAACGTTACAAGTGAAAAAATGTAGCTCGCTGCCCGAGGCGAGCTCAGCGGTCGACGCGCATGCGCGAAGAGTCGAGAGCAGCTGGAACTGCAGCGAGCTACATATATGCATATATATATACACTATAAAAATAGAATACAAACTTTCATCGGAGCTTGAAAAGCCAGGTACTATCATTAAAAAGATTAGTCGTAAATGTTATCACTTAGGCTAGTATTAACGAGCATTTCACATAGAAGTGACTATACTGTCTTATAAATTTAATTGTACATAACAGTTAAATTTATTGAGCATTCAAAAAAATTTAATGGGCATCAATTTTTAATTTTTTTGGCTACTTCGGTTTAGAGAACAGATTACCATGATTTCTGAAAATTATTCCTAAATATGTTAGTAAAATTTAGTGCAATTTTTTGCTGATCGGCCTACTAATTTTAACTTTTAACTGCTACTAAAATTAGTCTTCAACAGCTAGGCGATGAACTACATCCTGACGTATTAAATGCATGATTTGCGCAGCATACCGATACATTATTATATTAATATCTATTTTTTCAAGTTCAAGAAAAAATAAAATCCTCGAAGTGCATGAAACATCTAGCTGTGGCAACTTATAATCACAAAGTACGTTGTGTATCGGTGTATAGTTGAGTAAAAGTGAAGAGGAATTACCCATGGATGCCTTCGACTACACTGCCGCAGCATGATTCTCCTATGAGAGATTAATGGCTTGATCAAAAGAATAGAGAAATCATGGAATATATTAAGGCGGTGTTTCTTTTTTTTCTTCTACGTACAAGTCACACCGTTCAGTCTTGGGTACATGTTCATTCCTTAAAAGTTGCGGTAGCCGTAGTATTGCAGAAAATAATGAACATATGATAAATTTAATGTTCAATTAGTTAGATCACCTCCGAACACAGTTTGTTCTACAGATATTACATAAATTTCTAATAATCAAGTTGATTTCCGCTACATTATGCGCAAAGCATTATTCTCGATTGCTCTGAAAACAGGTTTTACAGATTTGTGGTGCAGAACCGTTGGCACTATTATACTTATCTTACAGATACGGTTTGGCAAATATGAGTATTCCCCATTCATGCCGCACATCTGACTTATTTAGTATAACGCCTTCATATTATATTTTAAAAATTTTTTTACCAATTACAAGGTTGATAATCGAAGCTTACTTTCAACTTCATTTCCACACACGTCCGATAGACATCGAAGAATGAAAAAAATTATTTTTATGTGAATAAGAAACTAAATTTGGATAAGCAGCTGAGAAAAAATGTCAGTACAACCCGAAAGTCGTCTACAAACATAGGGTAGTCAAGATGATAAAATCCCGTGTGTAGTTACGCCAACTGGCAAAAGTCAGGTAGAAGCAGCCGAATCATCTGACGTCCGTATAATATGACATAATGCTTTCGAAAATTACTAGTTCTTGCGACGAAATAAAATAAAAAAATTTCCCTTAATTGGTTATAAAATCTTAATTCAATTTTTATCTTTATTAAGTATTGTGAAATGTGCTATAGCGATTATAATGCGTTTAAAAAACACAGTGTTTCCGTAACATTCTGCATAGGTATCTGTATGAATGAAAAGTATTTATATACGAGTAAAAGAAGTATACCAATGGTGCACATGATGCGATCAGCTTAAAAAGTTTACTTAATTATCTGTTGAAGAAAGCAATGAGCCAAGACCTTGCAGACCCATCGACTATTTTAGTTCCAATCATCATGCGCCGCTGAAAACTAGCTTTTCACGACTAGTCGAACAACACGTGTTCGCCATATGCTCGCCCACGCGCGAAATGAATCGCGGCCGCCGCTGTGTTATACTTTAACGATGGAGAAGATGAACAGGCATTTTCTGTCGGTGGCCTGATCGAGACCTTGAAGGCAGTGTAACAATTTTAGTTATATTCTTAGAAACTTATTGGCTAGTTAGAATTTCCTAACATTTCGATTATATCACTCTCTGCATTATAACCTGTCAAAATATTAATTCCGATTGTTATTTGCATTTCGTCGCTTATATCTACACATATTTCGCAAAATTTTGTAAAAACATTGTTAAGTATGTCTACGCAACCATGAAATGTAGACATCTGTACAAGCGGATAGGTAAATTTAGTATTCAAAGCAACGGCTTAATGTACATAAAAAATGTAACGCAACACCCCCGGTGTTATTAATAACAGGCGCGGCAGTTCTGTGCTTCACAGCCGTTTTGGCGAATGGCCCGTCGCGTTCTCTGCTCTGACGAAAAGCTTCATTCATGATTTTCTCTCTGATCTATGCCCAACGAGCTGACATATATCTTTTGACTTTTATTTTAACTCGGACTACTCAGACAATTGGACAGCAATCGAGACAGCAATATAAATTAGGATTAAATTAAGTATGCCCACTGCGTAGCCTCTTACAGCACGGGGTCTATAATTGTTTGGAAAATCCCGTATCAGATATGGTGTGGCAATTTGATCCCAATTATATTATGCAAATTAAATACGAAAAATTATTATATTCTGTACATGAAATAATAAGTGCATGATTACATCTGTGATGCAGTGACGAAGGACACTTGGCTTAGATTTACCCCTTTGAGCAATGTTTGATCTCGACTCACCATGCCTGCTGTTAAACTTTCTTAGTTTCGCAAATGGCTAAAAATGTTTGTTTTTGTGCTTTTAAACTAGCCAATAGAAATAATAATGTATAAGGAAATATACGTCAAGGAAAAATTTGGTAAAAAAATGAATTTCTCCGGGTTAATTATTAAAAGGCTGGGTGGCCAGCCAGTGTGCACGCTAGAACGAGGTCACCATGAACATAGATAATTATGAAATGATGATAGCATTGGTAGTAACGTTTGCCAAGAGACAGGGTGGCGATTCATTCACAGTAAATTCTCAAGAGATTCTAGACTTTTCCGCGCAGTCACGAAAAAATTACAGACTCCAAGAACACAGGGCTGAGAGATAAAGCATCTCTGCAGACAATTACCAGTCAGCAGCTCTCTGCAATAGGAACCTACAGGTATCTGGTGGACAGTATATAGACATTGCAGCAGCCGGGAAATTCCACGGGACGAAGATAGCCGTGTATTATCAGGAAGAAAGTCTTTTGCAGAATGCAGAAATTAGTGTGATTAAGAAAAGTAATGTTTAGCGCAATTCGATGAAAATTATTACAGATATTACTTTGGCTACACAATTTGTAGCCCTAATTTCGCAGCTCGTAAATCCTGACAGATGAGAAAAAAGATAACCATATGCGGAAAAAAATATGCGCAAGAGTATAGAGAGGATCAAAAGCTGGAACAATGCTTATATCAGCCAAAGGCGAAACAATAAGCTCCGCAAGCTCATCTCAGCCGCAGCTAAACGAACAATGGCCCAATTAAAGTGTTGCGGAAGCGATCTCCTCACCTCCTCTCTTTAATAAAAGTCGAGTAAAAATGTACAAAAAGAAGGAAAAGGAAAAAACAAACGAAAGTAAAGGAGGTAGTCAAACCGGCTGCGGATAATGGCGACATTGACGACTTTATGCGTCGGCCATATATCCTTCGCGAGCGCTTGTGCGACTAAGCACGTGAATAATCGTCCCGTTAATGTGCATTAGCACCAAGTCCTCTGGCCAGTTAGGATTAAGTTCTCGGATGCGACGCAGCGGGGGGATTAGTTGGACGTATGCGCGACAGGATTCTCGTCCCCAGGATTGAACCAGAGAAAGAGTATTCAGCTGGCGGATTACGCTCGTCGCCTAATATCTCTCAACCAAAAAGAAAGAGAGAGAGAGAGAGAGAGAGAGAGAGAGAGGGGGGGGGACTAGCTTCCGCATACCAAGAGTGCACGCACACGTACAGGATATAATATGATGGTCGGGTTAAATGCATGCGTCTGCCTTGTTTTTTTTTACGTTTTTCTGCTCTTAGCTTATGGCGATGACGCAAGGGGCGAGGGTGTGCGATACATTGTGTGGGTGTAAACAAGATACTTTTGGATTGCGAAGAAATTAATCATCTTTTAATCTCCAACTGAACTTTGAGACGTAAAGCCGATCGAAACATTTCGTCATCATGGCTAAATTATGTTCGCATAACGTCTATCTTTGGCTCTACAACATCCGCTAATAACTTTATTCATAGAAGATTTCGTTGAAACTATTTTTACTACATTATTAATATTTTTTAAACCTTTTCGGAACTAATATACTGTAAAAACCGAACACTGTGCACGTCTATGTGCTTTTGGTATGGAGGAATTTTTATTTTAACGTTTAAATCATATTTTAGAAAGGAGAATGTAGCGAAATTTGTTGAAAGAAAGTGAAAAACTCAGTATTGTCAAAATTCCATTTTCAATTATGGAGTAATCAAATAAAAAAATCGCTTGTGCAATGAGAAATATCCGTAAAAACCTTCTAAAATCTTCACAAAAGAAATTTTTAGCTAAAAATTAAACAGCATACTTGCAATAAAAAAATTTGTAAATTTTTACGTCCGCTTGAAAAATCACAAATCTTTTTTTTCTAACTATTAGTTGTGGTCTTGCGTGCAAGCAAAGATTTTTAAACATTTTATATTTTAATGAAAATTATTTTTTTACAATATAACATCAGCATAGGTTAAATAAAATTTCCTGAAAATGACGTCGTATATCCATAATCATTTATAACTGATGTTATCGACATCTCAAAGTATCGTTACCCACGATGTAAGAGGTAAAAAAACTAAAAATCTGTGGAGATCTCTTTTAAGTATACAATTCGTCAAATAAATTGGTAATAAAAGTACGTAAAATAGGTAAAATAAATTGTTGAAAATGTTACAGTACACTCCACGCGAATCTCATCGACGGCAATCATAATTTCCAATTAAACATAAAACACGTAGAAGAAAATTCGTTCCCAGAAATCTGCGTCGCCGCAAGCTGAATAAAATAGCAGATGAGAAAATCGTCGATTGCATGACGTCGCGCCGATCTCTAAATATATACCTCACAAGCTTTTACCTTTAGCGTCAAAACAAAAAATGCCACAAACACGCGGCAATGACGGTGGTCTCGTAAAGGTGATATCAATCGAAAGTAGCGTCACCCAAGATAGAGTTACAGGCCTATGCCAATTCTTTTCACTCTCTCTCTCTCTCTCTCTCTCTCTCTCTCTCTCTCTCTCTCTCTCTCTCTCTCTCTCGACTGGAACAAGAAAAAGAATGAATGCACTAGTAATGACGCATATACGGTTTATATCTCATTACGTATAAGTTTGGCATTAAGACACTTGTACTCTGCATAATGCAATCGTTATATTTGTCAAATCTTTATGTTATTCTCAAAACTTGCAATGTAACGATTAGTTTTAATTCGTATCTCATATTCAAAATTAAGCCATGAAAATTACATTTTCGTTTACTGTTATAATCTTGCACATCACGAAAAATTTTCAATCAATGGGATACTACAACACCAATGACTTTATAAAAAGTGTCAAATTAAAGGTATACTTTTTATTAAATAAAGTATCTTTATTCAAATGCGGAAGGCAAAATATTTACAAATTACTTAATAAATTTGAAAATTACTGAATAATCAAATTTTCTTTCCAAGTTTGGTTGTTAAATAATTTTCAAGGGTTGCCTCCTACTTTAAATGCTTTATTAAAAATATTTTTACAGCTTTTTATTTTTTTAAAAGCTTGCGATCAAATTAATAAAATGAAAATTGCTTTTTTCCGATGATGCAATATTATGCTAATACAGGTAAAGAAAATTATAATAGATCAACATCAAATTATACATTATAAGATATATTTAGTAACCTTTGAATCTGCAAAGGTATACTAAAACAAAATTTGAGCATATCTGCCTGAGTTTATGTTAATATTATGTAAGTAGTTTTTGCTTCTTGTCGCAGGAAATTTTCTAATATGATTTCTGCGAGTTTATTATTCGAAAAACGCCCAAACGTGCGATCAATCATCGAACTTTCTAGCCGGTTGTAATGAAATTTTCCCCGGAAAGAGAGCAGTGAGACAACCCTTTCAATATTTTCCTGGTATACATAGGTATATATACGTATATCCCGACGAACTTCCTCCGTTACAAGGCATTCTATAAATCAAACAAAGCATCGCAGAACAATCAGCGAATGAATCAAGGTACTAGAGTCAACGGGGCGATCGCCTACACGATCCGGATCCGTGACCCGACGGAGTTATTATTATTTACGGTCCAGATCGTATTGGCGAGTGTCGCGCAACGGTAGCTACTGCAACGATTTTCTCTGCGGGAGTCGACGATCTGCCGGCTTTTTTTTCCTAGGGCCTAGGTATATCGCGCTCCACTTAATACTGCATCTTAGTGCAGAAATCTTAAGATCAGTCAGTTAATTTAATTCATTTCTTTTTTTGCCCTTCACAATCTTTCTCTTAAAGTTGGCTTTTTATTGATTTACTGCCTGCTCTAATTACTTTGTAATTGAAGCGTTTAATTTATTTTACGAGATGATATTGTCTGCTGGTTGATATTTTTGGATTGTCACTTTAAGTGTACAAAACGCGCATTCGGGTGTAGCTCTACTGATTTTATCAAATAAGTATTATTAAATACCTAAACAATGATAAACGTATTGAATGTGTTAAAAGTACTAGTAGCGCACTATTTGATGGCTAATTTCATCAAAAACTTGGATTTTCGTTTAAAAACATTTTTCTTTTAATTTAAATTCAATTTCTAGTAAAACCTACTGTTGATGAATTTAGTCATTCAAAAGTGGTTGGCTACTTTTAATTCTTGGAATGCATTAATAATTTGGAGATGAAAAAAAAACGTCGTGCGCTAGTTTTGTTTTCAAAAGTTCATAGTTCCTGAGGGAGGCGTTTTTCGTCGAAAATGCATTGCATACTTTTGCAAGAACATGTTCTCTACTTTCTACGAAAAATACTTCCTATGTGATGTGTATATATATATAAAACGAAATCCGTATTTTTTATTCACTTTTTTGCCCCCAAAAGTTGCGAAAAAAAATCTTGGGCTACATCGACCGGATAAGATTTTCTCTGTTCTACAGGACGTACAAAACAGGAAAAAAATACTGTACCCACGAAATCGATCTTGTGACACTGTCTTTTTTGGCCATCTTTGTGATTTTATGCAGAGATTATTACGCATGTTTTGGATTTTTTCGAATGCAAGGCTAAACAGGCATATACATAAGCTTAAAGTATAGTTTAAAAAATGATCTATTTGAGAGGCGTATATATAGTTCATTGCATAAAAAGAATTAACTTAGACCCATTGGCAGAAAAGTAGAAGAAAAGAGCTTTAGTTTGAGCTATTAAAAGTTAAAATCGAGTCACTGAATCAAAAGTTACGAGGACTCAAAAAGAGAAAAACCTCGCGTGCATGGCAAATCGAAGGGTATACTTTTTTCCGAAGCAAAAACGACTCGAAAATGGGAAATAATTAAAAAACAAGAATTTATAGATTTTTTTTCTCGAAAACTATGAACTTTTAAAAATATTTCATTAGAATAATAATGACTTAAAATACACCAAAGAATACTCTGAAATTTTTTCAGATTTTTAAATGACGGTTTTCGAAATTTCGATATTTTTGAATTTTCCAAAAATCAAAACTTGTGTCGGATGAATCTGAACAAATTTGAGAGCATTATTTGATGAATTTTAAGACATATTTGTTCTAATAAAATTTTTATAAAAGTTCATAGTTTTCGAGAGAAAAGTCTATAAATTCTTTTTTTGTCGATTATTTCTCGTATTTTCGAGTCGTTATTGCTCCGGAAAAAGTATACCCTTCGATCGGCCATGTACGCGAGGTTTTTCTCTTTAAGGATGGCCTAAGGAACGAAAAAAATCAGGTCTGGTAGGTGTGCCTTCAAGAAAATGTTTTGCGACTTGCTCGGGTGAGTTGTTTCCGAAATAGGATGGATATACACATATCTGATTTCATTTCAATGCTCTGCCGAGCTATAGACTCGCTCTACGTTGGAGTGAATTTGTGATGTTAAATTAGGTATGCTACTACTAGCTTTAATTTAAAACCAAATTTTGTATTTAATGAAATTTAGATAATTTTCATATTTTTGTATATTTTTTATGTAAATTAGCATGAAGAGGAGTACTAGACACTCGAAAGCTTGCTTAAAATAAATATTTTGTACTGACTTCGGTGGATGGATAATTGATAACTTTCAGATAAAAAAAATTCTAAGACAAAAAGTATTCTTGAGATTTTGCTTAATTTCGCTTCGTTTCAAGCTAAAAATCGATGAAAACGGAGAATTTGAATCGTAAATTTTAATAGTAAATTCGACATTTTCATTGATTTTTAGCTTGAATCGAAGCGAAATTGAGCAAAATCTCAAGATATTTTTTGTCTTAGAATTTCTTTTACTATTCAAAAATATTTTTTTCAGGTGGGAAACACAATTTTTTTGATATTGACAAGTGATATTTTGATTTTTAGCTCATCAGAGTAGCTCCGGTACATTCTGGGAGTTTCACAAACACTTTTATACTGAATAAAGGTATCTTGATGATTTTTTTGGTAGTCGTAGTCTGTAGCAAACTTTCACTTTTGCTACTATAAATGCATTAATGTATTATAACATAGTTGTAACACGTATATGTTGAATTTCAAAAAATAAAAAAATGCACTTTTCTTTGATCAAGAATTCGCAAAAAAATATTTTAAGCTAGAGCTTTCGGACCAATGGGACTTTCTTCTGTAAGCCAAAAGATGATGAAAAATTCCGAGGAACATGCGAAATGTAGAATATGAAAATTTATCATTGGGAACCATATGGAGGAAAAAGAAAAAATTGGCTATTCGGATTTTTATTATTTTTTTTTTAAATGGGCATAACTTTTGATGAGAGCATCGAAACTTGGCATATTTTTTAAAAATTAAAGCTCTTTTGTAATACTTTATTATAGTGTTATTCGAAATTTTAGTGGTGCCTCGGGAACATTCGTAGTTGCTATTATTCCAGTGTTTTGACGCATTAATTTTCTGTAAACAAAGTGTAAAATATGGTTACTAGTAATTTTTCCCATGTTCCTCTGCACTTTTGATTATCTTTCGGCTCACAGAAGAAAGTCTGATCAATCCGAAACCTTTAGCTTTAAAAGATTTTAGATTTCTAGACCAAAGGAAAGTGCATGTTTTCATTGAAATTCGACATATACGACTTTTAAAGTTTTTTTTAAACTATAAAAAAATTTCTAAAAAATGTGTTACATGTTCCTACATCGAAAATTGCTTCCCTGAGGAGCTATGAATTTTTGAAAATCAGCAAAAAATGCGAAAATACCTGTTTTTACCAACTTTGACTCTCTGTAACCACCTATATATATATATATATCACATGGGAAGTATTTTTCGTAGAAATTAGAGAAAATTTTTTTGCTAAAGTATTCAATGCATTTTCGACGAAAAACGCTTCTCTCAGGAACTATGACCTTTTCAAAATTTGCAAAAATGCCAAAAATCCTGATTTCACCAATTTTGACCTTTTGCAGTTCGAAGGGGTTTAATGGAGAAAATCTAAAAAAATTTGGGGCGTTGTATTTAGGATAGTTTGAATAAAACAAAAAAATTTTAGCCGATCGATTTTACAGAGAATCACCAATATATATACGATGCGAGCGTGACTTTTACACTGTTTCGAATTTATTATTAAATATACAAGTACGTACCCTTGGAGATTTTTATGAATCAATGCATATTCGTCAGATATTTCTCTATTATGTAAAAAAAATCATAACCCAATCTCGGCATCAGTCACTTAGTAACCTGAAGTTAAGTAGGTTAGTTAGCGCATACGTTAACAAGAGCAAAATTTAAACATTTGTTTCTCCAATTGTAAGCACCCTAGTGTTCTGAAGTTCACTGTAGAACCTCCTTAACTAGATAGGGATTTCTCAAGGGGGTCGATGATCTCTGCCTTTTCTGCACAATTGTGATGCACGCGAATGCTATTCCTATAATGTAATGCGCTATTAGCATTTCTCAGGGGGAAAAGTAGAATATTTTATCAATATAAGATTTTCTCATCAACTCGATGCGTATACGTGGCAATCACAAAAATTATGGGAGTCCAGTGCAGTATAAAGCATTATTTCTTCTTTCAAAGGCACTTGTTAATTTCCCACAAGAAAAATTAATTGGCAGTTGGCTGCATGTACAGTCGCGATCAATCTTTCGATTTCGCAAATCGTTCCAATTGCTTGGCAGATCGATTCGATCGCTCATACGTACGTCGATCCTCTCGTTAGTTTTCTCGGCGAAGAAAAATTTTCCAATCGCGCGGTATACGCTGCCGTTGCGAAACTCGTGGGATTGTGTATAACTGTATTTCGAGTTTTTCGCGATAGGAATGCGAAAAGTTAATATTTGTCGCGCTTCGTCGCGTTATCCGAACTGCAGACATGTGTGTTTGTTGGCGAGTCGTCTGATAAAGGAGTTTGCTTTATTACGAAACTATTTGGTTATCCTTGCGTTTGTGTTGCTGGGTTATTATTATTATTATTTCTTTCTTAATGAAAAATATTCAATGGAAAATATTGTAAACTTATGAGGTAGCCGTAAAGTTCATATTAATTTGTTTTTTAAAAAATTAAAACAATATCAAATATTTTATGTCAAAATTATAAATAAGTTTTAGTAAGGTGATTGTTTGTCACAAAATAATTGTTATTTATAATTGTTAGTGCATTTTTTTATTCCTTGAACTATCAACTATATGAACAGATTTTGAAAAACATTAATTCCATTTTCAATTTTACAAAAAAAATCGCTGCCAAGTTCTTGGCACGCAGCTTCTTAATAACTTATTTACTGTTATTATTACACAAGTGATCATTACAAAAATTTACTATCGCGAAACCTCTTTAAGGAAGCAAAATTGAATGCCTATAGTCTCGTATTTTTACAATATAATTAATCAGCTATTTCAAGAGAAATGTACTCGGATTATAAATTTTACAAAAAATAGTAATAAGAGCATCACGACCTATTGTATAATTAACGTGACTTTCCATTTTAATTGCAGCATTTATCCTGGCTGAGAAAGTATGTAAAACGATTTAGCAACGAATAGAGCATGAAATAAATAAGTGTTAGATAGATATAAAAATATATTGAGATATTTGTAGTAATGAGTATAGGGAAACAACGATTGGGGCTAATCTGATGTGAGCGAGCAAATCGCTTCTCTCGACGTACTCGATTTCATCGAAGGAGCAGCGCACAAAACTATGAATTCGACCGGCCCTTTAGCAAAACAGAACTCGAGCGGGCAAAGAGAGAGAGAGAGAGAGAGAGAGAGAGAGAGAGAGAGAGAGAGAGAGAGAAAAGATAAGATATTTATTTCCAAATGGACTAAGGGCTCGAGGCCCTTTTTAGTCCTGTACAAGGTTATTTAGAAAATACATAAAGTTTTGTATGCGAGCGTGGCTGTCGCAGCAGCACATACGATGCCCGAAGGAGCGCAATAAAATATACAAGTAAACAAATAAAGTTACAATAAAAAACACAATAAAATAAAATAAAATACAATATAATAAAACAATAAATGAATAAAACTAATAAAATAAATTAACATTAAATAAACAATATAACGCAACGAATAAGAGGCTCTCTCACACTCACACTCATTAAATTTGAATTTGAGCCGTTTCGCAGCCCTGGTCAAGGGCCGGCTAGGCGAGGGTCGGAGGACACAATCAATTTATGCAGTTGCGTCTGAAAGGCGAGTTTAACAGAAAAAAGCTCTCGAACCTCGCTCGGAATCGCGTTCCATAATCGCGCGGCACAAATCATAACGAATAAATGGAAGTTACAGTCTCCGCAAACGTCCGGCATGTCGTTGGCGTATAGAGAAAAGAGCAGTGGCCCCGGGAGGGAGCCCTGCGGGACACCCGACGTAGCACCGGACGAGGCAACTGCTTGCCACCTCCCTGTCAAGAACGAGCGGATCCAGGAACTGGCGGCATCCGAAAAACCGAAGGAGGCTAATTTTTCGACCAGCAGACCTATGTTGACCAGGTCAAACGCCTTCGACTGATCGATCGACACGAGTAAAGTGATCATGCCGTCGTCGATGGCGTGCCGGATGTCGTCCACCACAGCGATGAGGGCGGTGTGCGTGCTGTGTCCTCTGCGGAATCCCGACTGTCGGTCTTTTACTTTGAGAAGGCTCCTGCGCGCGATGTATTCGGTCATCTGCCCGAGCGCAACAGATTCAAGAATCTTCGAGGCCGGCGACAAGATGCTGATCGGGCGAAACTCGTCTGCCCTCGTCGGGTTCTGGACCTTCGGAATCGGCCTGACGGAGGCAATCTTCCAACTTTCCGGGAGGACGCCCGATTGCAAAGAAGCATCGAAGATATTGGCGAGCACAGGAAGAAGCGCGTAAGAGCAGTCTTTCAACATGCGCAGTTGAAGTCCGTCCGGGCCGATCGCATTAGAGCGCGAGGAGCTCAACGCCCGGAGAAGCTGGTCGTTCGACACGTGCTGGAAATAAAAGCGTTCGTCCGGGGAAATCCTAACGCTGGGGCGGAGGTCGTGAAGAACGAGTGGCTCACCCGTGCAGACGAAGAATTGCTTAAGCTCGTCGACGGACAGCGGGAGCTGCGTTTCTCTCTTAGCGTTTCCACGCGCGCGCGCGCGAGAGAGAGAGAGAGAGAGAGAGAGAGAGATAGCAGCCCGGTAGTCCCGTTCGCATTAGTTTTATCGGCGGTCACTGTCACCGCACCGTGATATACGCGCTCGGGCGCGTAAATTACGTCTCGCTGCAGTGGCAGCCAGCCTACACTGTTGCTTTTCATTCGCAATTACGAGTTTTATTGCGACTCAACGCCGTCCAGAGAAAGATCCTAGAGAGCCAATCTTCGTTATTTATGGATGGCTGAATCGTAAGTTTTTTTTCTCCCCCCGAGCGTCACCGTCAGAGCTCTATAGAGCGCAATGCTGCGGCAATATTGACTGAGCGATTAATAAATCGCTTGACGATTATAGAAAAGTTTCTTATTTGGTTGAGCGGAGAACTACGGGAGGTTGGATCGAACTTCTTGTTTAGTTTATTTCACTCGCAGCTCCACATATATGCCTGCAGTGTAAGCATTTGAAAGTCAAATTTTCCAGGGGTC
Source organism: Philotrypesis tridentata (assembly GCA_018906965.1). Lineage (NCBI taxonomy): Eukaryota > Metazoa > Arthropoda > Insecta > Hymenoptera > Pteromalidae > Philotrypesis > Philotrypesis tridentata. The sequence continues at coordinate 329,452 of JACCIB010000085.1, forward strand.
GGGGTCTCGGGGAACTGCGCTACTATGCTCAATTTTTCGCGGTTTGCTCCTGACGTTTCGCAACGTTTGTATTATTATTACCGACTGATTTCGCCGAGTGAATCGCGCTTTGGCGGAAAATTACAATGCAAGTGAAAGGATAGTTCGGTGGGTACTGGGTATACTGTTACGTGCCGCAGCTTATGAAATTCTATATTATTCAATTACCAAGTACTATACGTTTCGCTTTTGTCTATATTGCTAGCGAGAACGAATTTGGAATTGAGCTATTTCTCACCTCCACACACACACACACACACACACACATATATATTTCCTGGACACACTCATATATATATATATCCAGAATATACACATTTAACACAGCGAGAGAAATGCTGAAATAAAAACTATTATAAACAACAAGAAAAAATTACTGTATTGCACAAAAATTGGTCAAATTTTCTGTAATTGTTACCTGTGGGAAAATTAAGGCACTTCTGCGCAGAATCTGTTAAAATTTCTGTGGAGTGGTCAGATTCTGTACCAGACCGTGTCCAGATTTAGCGGCTGTGACGTGACGACAACCAGAACAGAATTTGTTAAAAATTCTGTTCATCTATTCATTTGAGGTTACAACCCATAAGATATACACGGAGAAACAGAAACACCTTGAATGACGGTGGGACACCGAACATTTTGTGCACGATACAAACCTTGCACTCTGCACTGAATGATTCTACAATAACATTTTTCTACACAAAAAATATCTACACGGATATTTACTACACAGAGAGATTCTACACAAGTTTTACTGCACTGCAAAACTCTACACAAATTATTTTACTACACAAAAAAATTCTGCACAGATATTTTCAAGTTTTACTACACTGCAAAACTACAAAAATTATTTCACTATGTTGAAAAATTCTACAGTTTCATTTTTTACATAGTAAAATAATTTGTGTAGAGCTTTGCAGTGCAGTAAAACTTGAAAATAACTGTGTAGAATTTTTCTGTGTAGTAAAATAATTTGTGTAGAGTTTTTTTGTGTAGAATCATTCAATGCAGAGTGCAAGGTTTGTATCGTGCACAAAATATTCGGTGTCGTTAACGGCGTTCACTGTTGATCGTTCACTGGATTTTTGAGTGAATGCTTGCATCGTTATTTTAGGTGTCTGTCACCTATAAATACTAATGCCGTTCACTCTGTTATAACTGTATATAATTATAACAGAGTGAATATACGCACCAATGGGGTACGTAGGTATAAAAAATTAATTATTATTTTACACTTTATGTATATTTATTTTTGAAAATTGTACAAACATTTTTTAGATGCTATGTATTGTATATTATTAATAACTGTAGTTCATTTAAACTATCATTGTTAACAGAAATGTTAATAATAGCATTTTCCACATTGAATTCTTCAACTGTATGTACTGAATTAGCTTTTTTTATACTTGCATAATCTCTTTGGCTTTTTTGAGTTAAAGCTAGTTTAAACTTAGTTTTAAATAATTTTCTGTACTCATTATACATTCTTCTGGTATTATCGAGTCAATTTCAGCTTCTTTTAATTTGAAGAAATTTGACTCATTAATGTTAGAAACTACAAGTATAAAATATACATTAACACGTGTGTACATTATTTTTAGGTTAAATATACTTACACACAAATAAGTCAATTAAAAACTCCAAATTCCAATCCTTTAAATGCTGCTGCACAAATGGGTCCATTTTATGCACTCATACTTGTAAACGAACAGTATTTTGTTCTATAAATTATTAACAAAACGCTAGAGAGAGAGAGAGAGAGAGAGAGAGAGAGAGAGAGAGAGAGAGAGAGAGAGAGAACGAGCAGCGGCGTATTCCCTTCACGAGGCGCGAACAATGCAACAAAGGAGAATACAGTGACGATCACATTCGGAATCGGTGAAACTGAACACACAAAATCTATGTGCGCCATCTGCATCATGTTTTACGATGCTCATTACTGAAAAATCCAGTGAACGGCTTTACCGTAAATTTTGATGTTTACCATCACTTACATTTTCGGTGTATACACTGAGAAAACGAGTGTTATCACCGAAAATCAAAGTGATCATATTTTTTGTCACCGTCATTCAAGGTGTTTCTGTTTCTCCGTCTTGTTTATGTTATGAGTTCGTGAAGTTGAGGTTATGTTATGGGATAACTCAGGACATGAAGCCCTCAACAGAATCTGGACCGAATGTGGGCACGTATCATAATAGATAGTGTTCTACAATTCTGCCCAGACGGTGTTCCCGAGCCCATATTTTATGCTGAATTTTCCAGCAGGGATTCTTAAAACTGCAATAATACACTTTTACGGAATTTATATAAGAAGTATTGTATACTATTAGTTATTATGAGGCATAAGGAAGATTGATTTTTCATAATACCTCGGTCGAAAGTACGTTCCTCTCGGATCGATTTCAAGGACGAAAGTCGAAGATTTGTGCTCTTTGAAGCAGCGGGAAAAAAGATGTGTGAGAAAAAAAAATATATATTATATACATATACAATTATATATATTATAGATACATTATACATACGCGCAGTCAAACCACGTCATCGCCTCTGTGTTTCTGCTTGGCTCGACGCTCGTATTTAATTATTATTCTGTTATTATTTTATTTTTTTTATATTATTTTATTATTAAAAATTTCTATTGTTCATGTTTAAATAATAAAGAATAATGCAAACATTTTATATAATGCATGTATAAGTGTATACACATTTTGAAAATATATAAAAATGTAATAATTTTGTAATAATTTTAGAACTATATAGCAAGATACTTAACGCTCGCTTCGCTTGCGTATTCAACATTAGTTTTTGCGGTTTAACTTTTAAAATAACTTTTTAATATGTAACATTTTGTAACGTTCATTCTAAATTTAGATTAGTACAGATTAGTACAGATACTAGTGGAATAAGTCGTACTTTACGACACGACGTGTATAAGCGCACGAGCGTAGCGAGTGAGGTTAAGAGTCGTGCCATGAAGAACGACTTATTACACGTGTATTGTACGATATTTGATAGCACTGATTAGAATAAATCCGCTGCCACGGCTATCCGTGGAATTAGCAGTCCATTCTGGCATTGTGAAGTTAGCGCACGAGCGTTGCGATTGTGATAAGCACGGTGCCAGAATGGACTACTTATTCCACTGATAGCCGTGGCATAAATGCGGATTTATTCCACCTAGTGCTATAAAGGTAATTTTATATTCTATAAATTGCAGACGTCATTGTATTAGTCATAATTTTAATATTGCCATTGCATTAGGCGGTTATTTGATTGAAGATTATAAAAATAATTGTGCATTATTTACAGGCATTTGTTAATTTCTATAATTAATTTATATATTTAATTTTTTTAAATTTACATACGGCTTTTAATGTTCTAATGCCTGACCCCGATCAGCAAATGTCGGGGCAGGCATCACCACTTTTTGTAAATGTCCTCAAGAGCACTGAAGCGAGGAACATAAAGAACCTAAAATATGGCCACGCTCCGAAGTGTCAGTCGAAACAGGTTAGCATTATTTATAATTGTTATTAAAGTATTTTCGACCGGCTATTAAGAAACATAGTATACTTATCACGCCACATGGACAGAAAAGTTGAGAGCCCTTAACTGTGCGATATGATAAATAATAATCATGTCGCGCAATGCAGGAATCCCAGCCTTTCCGCTCTTGTATAGCGTAATATACTATATTGTTTAGGTCAATTAAAAACCATTAATTGTCGATTTTATTCGCTGCACTTATTTGACAACATTTTTTATATTTTCTATACTTATACATACTTTTTAGAAATTAAATTAAAATTAATTTTGAGAATGCTAACTGAATTCGTGCGTACATACACACAGCACAGATGAGTATAGCATGAGGTTTAATTCATCCGTATACAAAGTACATCCAGCTACGTAGAAGGTAAGTATAGAGGAAAAAAATTCAGCGAGATCTAGACAAATTGTCCGTAATGAAGGACTAAGTGTACCGAGAGAGGCTGGTTATAAAGTAGTTGCATGATATACCTACAGCTGTACGGTTAAATTATTACTAAAGCCTCTGTTAGTCTTGCATCACAGCGATGTCGATGTGGCTTGTGATTGATTAGACGTTGTAAATCCAGGGAGAGATATTTTTACGAATCCATATTCTTTTTAATATTTGTTTCTTGCGCAAGCGGTTCATTTAATGATGTTGATGATGTTGATGATGTTGATGATGTTGATGATGTTGATGATGTTGATGATGTTGATGATGTTGATGATGTTGATGATGTTGATGATGTTGATGATGTTGATGATGTTGATGATGTTGTTGATGATGATAATGATGATAATGATGATGATGATGATGATGATGATGATGATGATGATGATGGTGGTGGTGGTGGTGATGTGCGCGCTCCGATCCCTGGTAGAAACGTTCAGCAGTTTCTAAGCAGTGACTGCGCAGTTCAAAAGGAACTGGGCAGTTATTTGAGCAGTCACTAGCGAGTGGCACGGTGAATTTCGTCAGATTTTTCTGTAGCGCACTGCTTAAGAATTGATCATCAAATTATTAATAAAAAAACAGTAATAATTAAAGATTTTTACGCACAAAGTAATGAAAAAAATTAAACAAAAACTAAAAAAATTATTTTGAACCATTACTTAAACGTTTTTTACTATTTATTATGGATTAAACAGTATAAAAAATCAAAGCTGCCAAAAGTTGATACAATATTGTATGCTTTAAGCAGTATTCAAATTTAAACATTGAATGTTATAAAGACTATGATGTTCAATATAGTCTTCAGAGTAAACAAAGTTATTGTTTATTTTCTATTTTAAAATTATAATTATTTCTAGAATGAAATCTTGTGAATATAATTAATTCTTGAACGGAATCACTCAATACTACATTGACAGTCACAAGTTATTTAAATAATTTGTTTAAAAATTGTTTAAATAAAATTAATTATTTACAAAAATTATTAAGTTTTTTCATATTTTTCTTCATGAAATTGATTTATACTTTTTTTCAAAATTCAACATTTTTTTGATAATTTATTTAAATAATTTGGCAATAATCTGAACTAAATACTACTAATATTAGTACTAAAGTGTTTTTTCGTATTTTTTCACAAAATCAATTGTTTTGAAAATAAACATTTTTTGACCAATTATTTAAATAATTTTGCAATAAACACTCAAATTGAATATAAAATATTGCTTTCTAAAACACTGAATTGGAACTGGGTACAAAATGCTATTTCAAATAATTTTACAATTTTTAAGTATTTTCTTACAAAATATTTTACATATTTATACTTCATCTCTGCTTGTGCGTGTGCACGCACGCACGCGCACACGCACAATTAAATTTTGTTCATAGGAACTTAAAATTAATCAATTTTTTCCGTTCGAAATTTATTGTTTTTAATAAATAATGCTGTGTTATTATACAGTTGATTAGTAAACAAATTATTTATTTTTAAAAATGTTAATTTGAAAGTAGACAATTATAGAGCTATCATAAAATGGATTAGTTCGGAGCTCGCCAGACTACTATGCAGGTATACTACCAGTACAGGTATATGCAGGTATAAAGCATTCAGTGTGCAGACATTGCGAACGACTGTCTTAAAGCGGGGAATTCCGTCGATGAAAACTGCGATTCCAGCCGTTTTCTTAGCCCTGTCTTGAAAATGAGAGCTTGCTCCTACCTGGAGTACGTTCCGGAATGATCTGCCCGTATTGCCCTTAAGTACATTTGACAACGTTGCATATTAATTGCCCGGTATTGATGTCGTATAGAGCATCCCAACCTCGTCTGCAAAAATGGATACAAACTATTCTAGGAAGGTGCTGCAACGTTGTCAGATGTACTTACTGCTACTATAGCAGATCATTTGGAAACATACCCCTGATCGCCACCGAGACCGAGGCCTTCCGAGCTAATCCTTTTATGGCGGTCAGATTTCGCACAAGAGAAATTCGATAATTATCGAATATACACATTTACGAAAATTTAATATTTTCATATAGATCGCAATTTTTCAACAATTAAAACGCAACTTGAATGACAATTTTCTGACAATTTTGAATAGTTCGAAAGGCCTCGATCTCGGCGGCGATCAAATAAGAGCAAGCCATTCTCATTTTCAAGACAGAGCTAGAACAACGACTCAGAAGCTCGAATCGCAATTTTCGTCTCAAATAAATTGTAATAAACTTTTTACAAATATTTTCAAATTCTATGAAAACAAAATAAAATAATTTCTAAAAGAAATTTAGAAAAAATGCTAAATAAATTGTTTAAATAAATTATTTGATAAATCTTAATTTTGGATTCGTAATCAGAAATCCTAAATCATTTAAAAAAGTTATGACTCTTTAACTTTTATAACTATTGACTAAATAAATAATAAATAAATAAAATATTGTAATAAATTATCAATTGCATATTGCGAATTTTAGTAGATTAATTAAAAATAATATTTAGGATTTAAATGCATCAGTTATTTTTAATAATTAAACTTTTTAATCCGACAAAATATTCGATTGGTTATTGAGCAGTGCTCGGGCAGTGCTTGGGCAGTGACGCTTCTTAGAACTGCCCAGTGGGCACTACCCAGTGGCTAGCCTACTCAGTAGTTTCACTGCTCAAATTTCTACCAGGGCGATGTAATTTGTTAAATTTGCGATTGAGCAGAATTACTTTCAATTGGTCAAGAAAATTGACAGGTTTATTTAACGTATAAAGATAGTCACCGACATTGGATTTTCACGCTTGGGTATATGAGCTGCTAGAAAGTAAACATTCAGCGATGAACAAACAGCTTCGATTACATAGTCACAAAAGCGACGTAGTCTCGTAGAAAGTGAACACCACACGCGCTGCTTTCTAAGCGCCGAAAACTCGTAGTCATTGTCGTTTTTTGCGGTTAATTAAAACAACACGACTGTATGTATGTACAAATGTACAATGTACATGTACATATATAGAGATGGAAATTTAACGGCACTACACAATCAGCCGGTGGTAGATTTTTTGTTTTTGGTTTTTTAGGCGCAGGTGTGAGCGTGCACCGAACTCTTTCTATGAAATTTATGTCCCGGAAAGTGGGTCAAAGTTATTCAACGTTATAAGACCCTCAAGTGCAAAATTAGCCGGTTTTCAGATTACTAATTTAATGCTTTGCGTTGCATATCCGGCTCAAATATAGTCGAGTACATGACTTCATATTAAAATCAAATGTACTTTTTCAAGCAGGTCTTAAAGAGTATACTGTAACTGATTCACGAACTGGGTCACAAAAAAATTGTAATTCACTCTCTCACTTTCGTTGGTTCTCTTGACGACGCGTGAAAGTTACGCGTACCGTATCTACGAGGCTCTAACAAACGCCTGCTGCGACGCGGTTAATTTTATATTTACGCAAGAACCAGCACATTTTTTTCACTTTCGTTCGTCGTAGCGACTGCCGCGCGAAATCCCGTTATCGCAACGACGAATTTCACTGGGAATGTCTTGAGAATTTTGAAGAAACGCCCTACTCGCCGAGTTAGATGGTAGAATAGAGGCAAAACAATTCCGCAAATAAGCGATTGCTCAATTTCCAATGTAGCATCGTGTACACGCTCCGCAGCCGCGGGCGTCGAAAAGAATTCGCCACGCGCGTTCAGCACTTCAGCGACTGGTGGAAAGCCGCGAGCTGTGTACGTATAGGTATACAGAAATGAAAATCGGCAAATTGATGAGGCAAGAAAAAGAGCGGGTCAATCGACTAAACCGAGACGGCTCCTTCCACCGATCGGTTCGGCGATTGGTTAAGCGACATGCAAAATTGCGCAAGTCAGAAAGAGAAAGAACTGCAGTGTGGCATATAATTTGCCTCTGCGACGCCCGACTTCTCCAGGTTCCGATTGTTTTTCAATTTTTCGTGGACGCTATCTCTCTCTCTCTCTCTCTCTCTCTCTCTCTCTCTCTCTCTCTCTCTCTCGTCTATAAGCTAGCTAGCGAGATAGTGTAGGAGCCCAGGGGGGTTCTCCGTGGCCTTTTTAATTCACAAGGTTCCACCAAAGCTTTTTTTACGTATTTTTATCCGCTGAATCCAATTTTCGAGGGTGGAGATTCGAAAAAATGGTCCCTTCTTTGTTATTAACAAATCAATTGTTCAAACGGCTGTAAAATCGAAGCAATACAATAAATGAAATTTTCAAACTCCTACATTTGTTGTAATTTGATCATAGATTCACCTGAATTTTGAAGATTTGAAAAATATTTATTAGAACCCAAGAAATCAACAAAATAGTGAATATTAGTTGCAAATATAGCTTTTTTCTCACTATTTCGCTAATTATTTTTGTTCAGACTCGAATTTTTTCACATTTGAAGGTTCTAAATTAAAGAGAAAGTAATTTTCTATCAATTCTTGTCATCTTATGCATATAAAACATTATTTAAACAATTTTTATACGCTGTAAATAAAAAAAAATTCCGAAAAACGATTTTTTTATTGTTTAAAAGCCGAATTAACAGTGTCTGTTCTCGAGAAAAGTTCTCGAGAATGATTCCTCGGTTCAAACCGAACAATTTTATGTAGAAGAAAGTTGATTATCATCGGTGGATTTGCAAAAAACGAGCATATGAAGTGTAAAGCGCGGCACACGTGCCGTTGCGCTGACCTACGCCGTAAACTTTGGACTTCATATATATTACGTACGTAATAGTACATACATTTATTATTAATAATTCTACACACATGCCAGCCAAAGTACATAACTTACTATCGGTTCGAATGACGTAGTCACTTGTGTTTCGAACCGTATAACTTAGTCAAAAAAAATCGCATTAAAAATCGAAATACGAAGTGTGATGGCAAATTTAATTGTGCGTCGATTCGTATAAGTTTCATTACATAAAGTTAATTAGGCGATGAACAGTAGCGAATAGAAGCAAAAAAAATGCAGATTTTAGGCTACTTTCCAGGAAGGTCAACTTTGCAGGCCTACCATTTGCTCAAAAATGAAGCCACTGCATAGCAAAAAATCAGGCATATAGCCCAAAGGTTCGAGAACACATACGCCCAAAAATTTTTCAAAAATGTTAATTAGTATTGCTAAAACATTAGCAAATGTAAAAAAAGTGTATCTCGGAGATGAAAAGTCGTATCAAGACGAGAGTGGGCTCAAAAAATCGGAAAAAATTACAGCTTTTTAGAAATATTAAAATATATTTAGCAAAATTGTAAACTTTCGTGTGAGAGCTGTCGAAAGTTAAGAAATTTTTTTGGGCCAGAGCCGCATGAAAAAAGTGTGAAAATCGTCATAAAATTCCAGATGTGCGTTATGAGAAGTAGCCGGCGCGGTACGGAGACAGTCTGGAGGAAAAGTGAAGTACATCGACGACAGAGGACGAGGTATACGTGACATGTTGGTTTGAGGACTAGGACACAGACAAATCCATTTTTACATTTTTCGCTTATATTCGTGATTTCGCAATTGATTTTAATTTATTTCCTAATTTGTAATAAGATACATGATAACTCAAATCAGAAACTAATATTATTGTTTCTTATTAGAAAATAGCTTACCCCTAGAAAGTAAGAGAGAGAGAGAGAGAGAGAGAGAGAGAGAGAGAGAGAGAGAGAGAGTAATACAAGTGTTGTTGTATATATTGTTACTTAAAATAATCAGAAAATTACCATTCAAACTGCATTTTAATTGTTCAAAAATGGCTGTTTACATGAAAATAAAAAATGTTCGTATATGTGCATATCTGATAATTTTTTAATTTTGTTTGCGCGAAATCTGACCGTCATAAAAAGATTAGCTCGGAGGGTCTCGTCTCGGCAGCAGTCAGGTAAGAGAGGGTGGGTCTCATTGTCGAGACATCCGGGCTATAAAAACGGTTCCGAAGCTCGCTTTCATATATATATATAGATAGAGCGAGAGAGAGAGAAAGAGAGAGAGATTTTCACAAGTTTTGTATATCTAGTTATTACTTTAGTTTTTAGGAAACTGTAGATTTTTACGCAATATGTAATATGTACTCTGATGAGTTCAACATTGTATAGATAATAATAATAAACATATTTTAATTAATCGTTTTTCTTTAAAGTTAAAAACCACGTTTTTGCTATTTTCTAATAACAAACAATAATATTAGTTTCTGATTTGAGTTATCATATATCTTATTACAAATTAGGAAATAAATTAAAATCAATTGCGAAATCACGAATATAAGCGAAAAATGTAAAAATGGATTTGTCTGTGTCCTAGTCCTGAAACCAACATGTCACGTATACCTCGTCCTCCGTCGTCGATGTACTTCACTTTTCCTCCAGACTGTCTCCGGACCGCGCCGGCTACTTCTCATAACGCACATCTGGAATTTTATGACGATTTTCACACTTTTTTCATACGGCTCTGGCCCAAAAAAATTTCTTAACTTTCGACAGCTCTCACACGAAAGTTTACAATTTTGCTAAATATATTTTAATATTTCTAAAAAGCTGTAATTTTTTCCGATTTTTTGAGCCCACTCTCGTCTTGATACGACTTTTCATCTCCGAGATACACTTTTTTTACATTTGCTAATGTTTTAGCAATGCTAATTAACATTTTTGAAAAATTTTTGGGCGTATGTGTTCTCGAACCTTTGGGCTATATGCCTGATTTTTTGCTATGCAGTGGCTTCATTTTTGAGCAAATGGTAGGCCTGCAAAGTTGACCTTCCTGGAAAGTGGCCTAAAATCTGCATTTTTTTTGCTTCTATTCGCTGCTGTTCATCGCCTAATTAACTTTATGTAATGAAACTTATACGAATCGACGCACAATTAAATTTGCCATCACACCTCGTATTTCGATTTTTAATGCGATTTTTTTTGACTAAGTTATACGGTTCGAAACACAAGTGACTACGTCATTCGAACCGATAGTAGTGCCTTCATTCGATGAGCTTATACCACAATGCAACTGTACAGTCTGTACCAGAAAAACCTGTAATTGTTTTGTTGCACAAATTCCCTGTTGCACATTCTGTAATTGCTTACGACATAATACGTGCAAAAATAAATATAATGAAAAACAATGTTCTGAACTAGAAGATAATATGTAGATATTTAAGTTATAAGTATAATAAATAAAAATTAGATTATGAAATTGTATATATATTAATTACAATTATATAGTAGAAAGCTAATTGAACAATATTCAAGAGTTTTGTATTATAAAGAGCATATTATATACTATATATATATATATATATATATATATATATATCACGGTGGAGCGTAGCGCAACGAGACGCGTACCGCGCTTCGGACTTCATATACTCGTTTCTTGAAAATCCACCGATGATAATCAACTTTCTTCTACATAAAATTGTTCGGTTTGAACCGAGGAATCGTTCTCGAGAACTTTTCTCGAGAACAGACATTGTTAATTCGGTTTGTAAACAATAAAAAAATCGTTTTTCGGAATTTTTTTTTATTTACAGCATATAAAAATTGTTTAAATAATGTTTTATATGCATAAGGTGACAAGAATTGATAGAATATTACTTTCTCTTTAATTTAGAATCTTCAAATGTGAAAAAATTCGAGTCTGAACAAAAATAATTAGCGAAATAGTGAGAAAAAAGCTATATTTGCAACTAATATTCACTATTTTGTTGATTTCTTGGGTTCTAATAAATATTTTTCAAATCTTCAAAGTTCAGGTGAATCTATGATCAAATTACAACAAATGTAGGAGTTTGAAATTTTCATTTATTGTATTGCTTCGTTTTTACAGCCGTTTAAACAATTGATTTGTTAATAACAAAGAAGGGACCATTTTTTCGAATCTCCACCCTCGAAGATCGGATTCATCGGATAAAAATACGTAAAAAAGCTTTGGTGGAACCTTGTGAATTAAAAAGGCCACGGAACCCCCCTGGGCTCCTACATTAAGAGGGGGGGGGGGCATGTTCCGTTTGAAATGGAGATTCCGCAATTTGAATCCGCGAGAGACGTTGCTGTGTACAGTTGTACTTTTTCTTCTTGACGAGTTTTCCATTAAATTTATGTGAGAAAATCCAAGAGATCGGGAGGTTTATCGACAGTTTAACCTAGAATTCAATCGAGTTTGTTGAGAAAAAAAAGTCGTCAAACTCGTTCCTTCGACGTTGTCCCGAGGCAGTTCTGTGTCGAAAAACTAAACACTCTACACTGTACGTTTATTAAGGATGTTCTCTTGTTCAGTGGAGCCCAACTAGCGGCGCTAAAAGTCGCCTCCTTCCTACGCTTAGTTTCTCTCTTTCCGAGAGGGCTAAGTTGAGCACCCGAAATGCGCAGAGACAAAATTTAGGCTTCTGCACAGTTTTCCGTACTTCTCCTCTCTGGGCCTACGAGTAGTGGGGGTGCGTCTCTCTCTCGCTCTCCCTCTGTATAGTATACTCCCCCGTTAGGAAAACTTCCTCCACTCCTTAGTAGTACTGCTGCTTTCCCCTCACTCTCTGCTACGCGCGCATCAAAATTGACTATTGCTGCGAACTTTAGGTCTCATTATCTTGAAAAATAATACGGATTGCGCTGTTAAAAAATAGTTCATCTTAATCGTTACAGTCTACTGTATTACATACTTAATTTTCATAAGAGTGATTGGATTTCTAAATCAAAGCTCAAAATATTGTACCTCAAGTGCAGTCGCAGCCTATATAGCCTGGGTTAAAAAGTCATATTTTACGGTCTTAATACTCAAAAATTAGCACGATAAACGGGGCTGAAATTTCAACCATGTATCAAGTATACTAAAATCTAACTCTAAGCCAAATTTTATTAATATTCAAGGAATTGTCATTTGCAAGAGAACATCCTTAAACGAACGATCGCAAGAATACCGCGCGTATTAGAGCTTTATGGCGAGATTCTACCCTGATTTCGGTTAATTGTTTATCAGATATACTTCTCAGCTGCAGAGATTTTCCCAGTAGAGCTGTTATTTCTACAAGTAGACGTTATAAAGAGTTGGAAGCAGCTCGTGAAAATTTGAGTTCCTGCACCGCCGACGATAGAATCACAGCCTGCCGACACACTTGAGATTTCACACTCGACTAGGAAAGCTGAAGCGAGTGACTCGAACGCGCAATGCACGATAATGGTTGCGCGAGCGCGCCTCTCTAGGAAGAAGCGCTCGTTCTCCAGTGGTGCGCACAGAGGAGAAGAAGAAAAAATAAACGAGATGCTCTTTTCGCGCTACGCTCTGTTTGCGCTCGGTGAAATTCGCCGCGGCGGGAGCGGAGCATGCTCCAGCTGTAAAATACGCGGTAATAATTCTGTGCTCCTTGACTTCTGGCTGCAGCAGCTGTATAGCTGCTGCGTGTCGCCACCTCGATCGGTCGCCGCAAATCTGCGATACCCTTGGAGCTCGTGCTGCTGCTATATGCGCGCGAGCTTTGACGATTTCGATACAGCTTCTATCCTTCCTTGCCCTTATCTACTCCGCTGTATTATCGTAAAGCCTGCGCGACTTGTTGCTGGCTACGTTATCGTAAATCGCGGTATACGCGTAACTTCGCAAGATCTACTGAATTATTCGCAGGAGATGAAACGTTTTGCAGCGACCTACGCACTTCACGGAAATACTTTTATCTAGAGACTATATGGTTTTATCTTCTAGGGGTTAGGAATTTATGTACAATATAAGTAGGGAGAAATGAGACGCGATGAAATGAACTTGTACACTCAAACATTCAATAGATTACGGTTTCTAAGTTGTAGGAAAACAGTTTACTTATTGATGTGAAACACACTGAGAGAAGAGAACTTTAACCGAAAAGTGGCATTGTAACTATTACAATGTACATTGTAATAGTTACAATGCCACGTTTCGGTTAAACATGCCACATTTCGGTTAAACATTCTCTTCTCTCAGTGCATCTATAGGCGCGCCTCGTAGAGGAGTGAAATCGTATTTGAAACAAAAGAAAATTCCGACCAAAAAAATCCCAACATCTGACAAAACGACGCTTGTCGCGATATAGTAGCAGAAAAGCATGGGAAATTGAGAAAATGCATAAGTGCGACAGAGACAGGATTCCCCTCCCTCTTCTCTTGTTTCCCACTCTGTCCGATACTAACCTTCGAGTTTCGACCGACCAGAAAACAAAGGTCAGGCCTATCGAGAGTCAGTGTAAAAAAAGAGTCGGACAGAGAATAAGGAATGAGAGAACACTGAGGAAGGTAAAGTCTATCTCTGTCGCACTTATGTATTTTTCTATGTTTTGGTTCCTCCCAGTGTGTGTGTGTGTGTGTGTGTGTGTGTGTGTGTGTGTGTGTGTGTCACGTTTAGTTCAGCGCACACAGTTTTGACCGGTACATGAGTAGCAATTTATCCTCGAATTTACTCCACGGATTTAAAAGAATTCAATTATTATCGCAACATTTTTAAGCTAACATAGCACCACAATATCAATTACTACAGATATTATTTTATCCTAAAAATTGAATTTATTAAATGAAAAATATTGAAAAAAAAGAGCCGTCACGGGATGCTTGGAAGATGTGAAACATCGAAATTAATAAAAATTAAAGACAAAATCACATGTAAGTAATCTCTATCACATCAATTTCGATGTTTCACATCTGCCAGGCGTCCTGCGACGGCTCATTTTTTAAATCACTTTTAGTTGGCGTTCGTGGGCCTTGCATCATACCATTTTACACCATATCATTTTACAAATTATAACATTTTATTAGGTTAAAATGTTGAAATAACGAATGGTGTTGCGTTGAGAGTACGTCCGAATAGAAGCAAGACGCAAATAATGTTTACCAAGCTTTTCAGTAGTCTGCTCGCACATTCATTTATTCATCTAAACAATATGAATCATTAAAATTTCTGTAACGGAGAAAAATCTCCACTACAATCTACGTTAAGATAATGTACAATTTATACATAGTCCCGCTATGCAAAATTTACATAGTGTGTCAATTGCAAAGTTAATTTCCAGTAAAGCTTCTATAAACTTGAGTTTTTACAAAAACAATTCATCATTCGAGCGATTAATTTATCAACAAAATTACGCAAACCTAGGGTTACTACAACACTTTTACAATTAATCGCAATTAGTTTAAAATTGTTTTTAATCATTCAAGTCCTATTCATATAAGGAATTAACAATATTTTTCAAACGTAAGCAGTCATAATTTTATGCATTCATTTTTGTTTTGATTTCTACGGAAAATGCACAAATCTACGAATCAGCGAGCGCTTGCTCAGTGATAATATCATTCACTTATTCCAATCAGCAAATAAATAAGAATTTAATTTTTCAGAATTTATTCGTATAAGTATTTTGTCAGATTTTTAAAAGTGTTTGTCTGAAATTATTCCAAAAGAGCGCTGCAACAACCAATATCACACGCCGATTTATAATTTAAGCGATTGGCTATTCCCTTGTATGTAAATGCCTACCACCTGAATCGCTCTTTTTCATCATACGTTAGAGATCCGCAAAATAGCACTTAAATTTCCAACGTGCGTGTAAATATAAATATGGATCTTTATGTATTGTCTTGAGAATATTTCGTGTGTATGAAAAAAGGGTGTAGCGCGACTTTTCACGTCGTTAAATCCAAAGCAGCGACTCTGGGGAGAGAGAGAGAGAGAGAGAGAGAGAGAGAGAGAGAGAGAGAGAGAGAGAGAGAGAGAGAGAGAAACTACTGACAATCGATGCTCATCTAGGATAGGAAAAAATAGTCTGCAATAAAAATAACAGCGCGTACGCGAATATACGTGTATATATGAATTGTATAATACACATACGTACCCGCACACACGTAGTTAATACCTCGAGACGGGCAGTTAACGTTCCCTTTTTTCCAACATTCTCGAGCCGCGTATATTTATGTATTCCGCGTCGACGTGAGCGGACAATTAACGCCGTGGCAATTACGTCCCGGTGCCGCTGCCCCTGGACTTGCGCAACCCCCTTTCAGAGGCCAGTCCGAGAGCCAGTGTGTTATATGCTTGCCGTGATAGTATAACTGATATGTGCACCGGAGAGGAGTGATTTTTTTCGCTTTTTCTCCGCGCGTCTGTATAGCCTTGTTTCAATCGTCGCATTAATTGAATTTGCAAATGCTGCGGCAAATCCAGCGCGCGCGACCGTTTTTCAGGCTAGAAATTACAGCAGTTCTCGGCAAGAACAATTTAAGGCAAATGCAACAACGACGCAAACGAAAATGTTTTCTACGCAATAAAACAGTACTTGTGTCTCGTCGTTAAATTTTGGCGCCACCTTAAACGCGCTTACCTAGGTATATTAGTCTCGTAGCCAATCAGAGACACAATTCACAGCATCCGGTCAACGCTTGCGTATCCAGTCCAGCGAAAAGCATGCGAATTTTCGACGACTCAATCTAGCGAGCTTTCCTTCTCGGCAGCTCGCCAATAAATTGGCTCGATCTTTCTTAGAAAAGCGCAAATGCGCGAGCGATAAAACGTTTAATGCGTTTTATAATATCTTTAGAATCGAAAAATGATTATGAGCCAATGTGTTGCAAGCCTTCTTTCCCCGCGCTCGGCGTGCGCCTCGGCTATTTTAATGAATCATTAAACGGACGTAATGTTTTGGCCTGTGCAGCGTGGCTCTCCCGGCCGTATTTCTTGTATGCGCGCATGACATGCGGGATATGCACCGCACGGCGCGGGCGCGAGGTTCTTGATGCTTGGGACTAAGAACCTTTTCTTTTTCGATATAGTCGAAAGTAAAATGTTTCATCTGCGCTGCAGCGGCTATATATACTATACGCGTTTCGAGGATGTTAATTTTAACGGCGCGCTCGTTACGAATATTGTGTGTGTGTGTGGGTGTGTGTGTGTGTGTGTGTGTGTGTATATATTCTATATAGATATAGACACTGCAAGGGGCTACACACCGTGCGCGGGCTTTGGAAAATGCTGCTTAATTATTTCGCGGAAAGGAAAAGGAAGAGCGAATCCTTTACAAAACAATATACGATCAAGTTTCCATCGTCTCGGTGTTTATAAACATCAACTATCCTTTCGCCAAGTGCTTCCCTGAAACTAGTCCTAACGATCAGCGTTTTCAGCTAAAGCAGCTTGTGATCCTTGCTATTATAACTTCTCCCGAGGAAATGATTCAAAATTAAAACACCATTCTCTTTTTTTCGGCTAACCGTAGCTCTACATGAGCTGTTGTGTAGAGCGTGCTGGAATCGTTAAAACTCAAGCCAGAACAGCGGCGCAAAAAAAGCACTTTTACACAATCCATCGGAAAGCAAGTTCGAATTGATAGTAAAAAGCTCGCGCAACTGCATAATAACATATGCGAATATACGTAAATGTAAATAGATAGAGCGAGAGCTATATATGCAACTACAACAAGGGAAAAAGCAGCAGAGGTGTTGAGCAAGTGAGCTCTCTAAAAACCGGATACAGACACGTATAACATCAGAGCTCGTGCTGCTGCTGCCGCTGCCGCTGACGCTCCTGACGCTCGAGAGGCAGGGTAATTAGAAATTTAGAAAACTGGATGAAAAATTCTCGGCGAGAGTGGTATTTAGGCTAATTGTTCACACTCGATCCCTCGGACTTGAGTCTTGCTGTTCTGCGCTCGCTCTCGTTTTTCTCCTGTGTTTTATTTCGTGCGCATTTTCAACTCGCGAGAGAGCACCGAATCGGCGAATCAAGGAAAAACTCGCGTAAGCTCAGTTATTAGCATAATAATAAAAAATTAGGAACTACGAAAACTCTCGACTCTCCGTACTACCATACCATATGTATATTGTATACCTACACTACACACTACACAGCTAGTCTACTCGGACACTTGTGCAAACTCGGCTCATACTTTTTCATTCCAGTGTCTCTGCCTTACCTGAAACATAGAAAAAGCAGGTTCATTAGTATAGAATTAAAAGTATCAATGCGCTTGCGTGCAGGCAAAAAAACTTTGTACACAAGCCTAGCTTGCGCAACAATAAAACGCTCTTCCGCTACAACTTTCTCGTGCAGCCTAATTCGGTCTGCCGGGGTGTTATCACGTGCGCCAATGCGAGCGAGGAGCGAGGTGAGGAGAAAAGAAGCAGAAGAAGAAGGAGTGGTCAAAGTTTTAAGCTATAATGAGCTAGCTGCACACGTGCATGTAACCGAGCACAGGACAATGAGTGCCTGGACATTCGGATTTTTGGGCCAATTTCACGCCGAGTGAGCTTGAAAAACGGGAATGGAATGACTTTCTCACATGACGACAAGAGAAATATCTTGCAGTCAATTTAACTTGGCGTACGAAATAAACGTAGTAATGCAGTCAAACTTTTTACTTTTTACAACTCATCATTACTTCTTTTATATTAAACATTTCGTCGGTGCATTGCTCAGTCACAGACCGAAATTTGGAGACTTAACTGAAAAACATGAAAAAAGAAATGCCGCGCAAGTACTTGCTGATTTACAATTTACTTTAAAAATCGTAGTTGTAAAAAAATGATTATTGTTCACATCGTAATTGCTTATAATAGGTTACCTTGGAACACAACGTTTTACAGTTTATACTTTATATAGTCGCCTTAATTCATCCTGCACCGCAGTCGTTATGTATCGTTATGCTTATTAGAACTATGCATAATATTGCATTAACATTTAGCTAGTATAAATAATTTTAATAAATATTTCAAAACCGCGCAGTTAAGTATGTGCAACAAATACATGAGATAGCGCCATATTGGCTGATGGGAGCCGCAATTTTTCAGTCGCTTGAAATAGGCTGCGAGAGAGATCAAAGGCAGTGTCACTGAGTGAACTGTGTCAGAGCTGGAAAGTGGGTTCACTTCACTGCTTATCCGCTTTGGATAAACAAGAGCACATAAATATTCTAAGGCATTTGAGAGCAAATATTTTGTTCAAAGTTGAATTATTGACTAGCACAAAGATTGTGAATAGTTTTTCCAGGGGAATGAAATCCCACTCACATAATGTTTTAAGGAATTTGCGAGAATATCTTTTTATTCTCAAGTTCAAATATTTGAAATTTTTGCATTGCTAAAATATTTGACAAAACTGTCAATCGTTGATTTACCAAAAGAGCAAAGAATCCAGTAATTAAAGAATAGAAAGACAAATCAATTTAAATAATATTTAGGTAGTAAAGAATGAAAAAAATAAAGAGGAAAGAAAAAATTAATTTAAAAACAAATTGAAGGAATCTAAGAGGGAATATTTTTTTCAAATAAAATGTTTGATTAGTTGATTACTTGAAAAAAATATTTCCTCTTAGATTCCTTAAATTTTTTTTAAATTAATTTTTTCTTTCCTCTTTATTCTTTTCGTTCTTTACTATCTTAACTCTTCAATACATGGAACGTATACGTTTCATTTGTGGTGAGTTATAAAAATTATTCATAGTTTTTAAATTAATACAAGTTTTATTTTAAAAGAAACATTCGCGCAATTACTCAACTTTAAGAAAAATATTTCCTCTCAGATATCTTAAATATTATTTAAATTGATTTGTCTTTCTGTTTTTTAATTTTTGGATTTTTTTGCTCTTTTGGTAAATCAACGATTCACAGTTTTTACATTTCTCAAATATTTTAGTAATGCAAAAATTTCAAATATTTCAACTTGATAATAAAAAGATATTCTCGCAAATTCCTTAAAACATTATTTGAGTAGGATTTCATTCCCTGGAAAAACTATTCACAATCTTTGTACTACTCAATAATTCAACGCTCAACAAAATATTTCGTGTGCCACACTATTTAATTTACGAGCAATATAACAACTTTGGTAATGTTGTAATTTGCAGAGAAAAGAATAGAAACAAAAAAGAAGTTTAAGAATTCCAAAAGAATATTTTTTTTCTTAACTTCAATTTTGAGTAACGTAAAAAGTGTAAATAGTTGTTAAAACTGTCGGTAAATGAAAGATGACTTGTGAAGCAACAGAGTAAAGAAACAGAGTAAAGAATAAAGGGAGTAAAAATTAGTTTTAAAAAATAATTTAAGGAATTTAAATTGAACTTGAAAGGATGTATTTTATTAGTTAGAATTATGGTGCAGGCATTTTGAGTAATGCAAAAAGGGTGATTAGTTTTCTTATAAAATAAGTGTTTATCACCTGATATTAATGAATTAATATTCATTAACTTACATTGCAAATAATTACACGAATACAATATGTATTGTATACACATATAGTACTTGAATTACGTATTCCATAAAACGAAAAATTATGAAATCTTTTTAAAATTTGTTGAGGTATAATGTCTAAAGGTGTAAACATATTTTAAAATCTTATGTAGGTCTACATTATTGTAAGAAGGTGAAATTGTAATCAGATGAAATTGTTAAGAAGTATAATTTATAGATGAAACTTAAAGTGTATAAATATTTTAAAATCTTACACAGTTGAATATTTTTGTAAACAAAAAGGGAAAACGTTGAATTAAAATCAGAACTTGAATACATCATACACAGTATATACCGGTCATTCTTCCAAAGGTGGTGTTTTTTATCTTAAAAAAATGGACCACATAAAAAAGACCGATTTGAGAGTAACCGATGGTGGCTTTTTGTTACATAAGGTTCATACAAGAAAACATAGTTTATTTGGAAAATACTACAGTCGTGATTAAGTTTTGTCCACAAGACTAACATAGGCAAACGGGGAGGGGTTTTTACGTTAATGACATGTTACGTTATTGACATTTGACTACCAAATATTACGCTGTAAAGAGCGACGCTGATCACTTAGGTTATATATACAATTACTTACCACGCGCTAGCCTTTGTTACGTTAATGACAATTTTTTTCTACCTCAATAAATAAGTCTGCATAAAAACTGTTTAAACAACAATGCGTAAAAGTAGTTATGCAAAATATACCTTAAGTTGGCTCAATTTGAAATGTATTTTTCAAAAGTGAGAGAGATGTTTGAAGTGCCTGTAGAAGTTTTTGAGAAAACAATTAACTGGGTTTTTAAGTGAAGATCTTCAAAAAAACTTTCATTAATTTATTAAGCCATTATTATCAATTTTCATGCCTCCAAAAAAAGAATGAAACAGAGGATGAGGCAATTGAAGCAAAAGAAATTAAACTTCATGGGAAAAGAATGGCTAACCATAAGTTTTATGCAAACAAAAAGGAAAAGTTAGAAAGACGTAGTCAACTTAGTGTTGCTTCTAATTTATATATCTAAACAAAATAATTAATCATGATCATTCTTATCACAGAAAAGACTTTCCTATTACATGTAATTTACATATTAATAAAATTGTTAATCTTGATCATACATATCATAAGAAAACCTGCCATGACAATCAAAGCGATATAAGGACTCCTGTACAATTGCAGGATTTGAATGTCAATAGTCAAAACCAATTGAATATTCCAGAAAACTATCTTGGTGAAATGAATATTCGATGCATTCATTGCAATACAAAACATTTTCTTGGCGAAAGAGTTTCTAATAAAAGTAATTCTTTTAACGATTGCTGTAATCATGGAAATGTTATTTTACAAAATAATGATGCTATTCTCAATAAGTTTAATAATTTATTTTCCTTTGCATCTTTTAATGCTAATATTGTTAATTTTGGTAATAGACGCTCTGCCAAGAACTAAAAAAACGAGATCTCGATTCACCTCAAGGGTTACAATTACTTTTTTCATTAAAGTCTGGAACTGCCAAATGACGTTATAATTTTCAATCGACAAACGAAGTTGCTGCTGTATTTAATAATATACATACATCACTAGTATCCAGAAGTTGAATACATCATACACAATACGCATATGAAAAAAATTCCATTTTATTCATAACAATTTTTATTATTAATATAAATTATACTTATTTATTTTTTTAAACATTAAAATTATCTATTATTATTACTTAAAATTACATCTCATTACCATATGATGATAACCAACGCTAATGATACCCTAGTAGGTACATATACCAGCTGTATGTTTATACAACAGACAATATACATGTGTGTAGTATATGGGTGATTTGCAGAAAAATGGCATATTTCGCCGTCTAAATCGAAGAAAAGAAAAGGTTTCGTTTAGGGGACAACTGTTAGTGGTTTTTTTATCACTTAAGGCATAACAAAACATAGTTTATTTGGAAACAGCTTCAACTATTATTAAAATGTTTTCCATAAGATCAACATAGGGAAATTTCTGGATTGGCTTCGGAAGTGACAGGCTTCAGTTGTGACATTTTCACACTAATAGTTATGGTATGAAGAGCCATTACAAGATAATCAAATATGCTGTGAGGTACTTATTTTGACTGTATTTAAGCAACGAATACATGTACTTATGATTGCAATAACAAGGGCTTCATGAGTGACAATTTTTTTTTACCACATCACATCCATGCAAAAAAAAACAGTTTTAACATAGAGCAAAATTCAAACTGCATGGGAAAAGTCGAATTCGTGCTACAAAGCTTTAAAAGTCATTGACTCCAGTAATATCGATAGCGATCAAACTGACATACTGGTCGAAAATAGGAGGGAAATTCAAAATGCGAAAATTAAACTTTTAATTAAAATCGGCCCGCAGGGCCGAGGTCGTGAAATATGTTTTTGTCTTGCTTTTCTTTTTTATCTCGAGGAAATCAGAGCAATAATAAGTTATTCGCGCCGAGAGCTTGCGAAACGGGGAAAAAGTTATTTTGCACTCCTATAAAAGCTAAAGAAATTGCCGGACATTTTATGTGGGTAATTTTCAAGGTTCATCCCATCTCTCTCTCTCTCTCTCTCTCTCTCTCTCTCTCTCTCTCTCGCTCTCGCTTTTCGAAGAGTTTAAACGATTCGAAAAAACTTTCAAGCGGCTTTCAACCTCTGTAGACTGGCGTAGAAATTTCTCGTTTGGTGTACATAAATTCGAAAGGGAAAATCAGGTGCGTCTTGGAATGTCAACTTGTCCTCTTCTCGATTGTGGTGCAGTCTCTGCAAGCTATAGTGCCTTCTAAAACTCTCTCGCGGTAGGTTTTGACGTTTGAATGTATACACATGCATGCGACATTGTTGTGGCTTTGTAATTGTACATCACTAGACACTGTTTGTAGCGAATGTCAAGCGTATACATTTCCATCAGAAGAAAGCTTTTGCTTCAACTCGAACGTTTTAGCTCGCAGAATTTTTTTTATTTCTCCACAGATATGTTTTAGAGAGATTGTTGAGTACGCGAATCTGTTTATGCAGTTACTTTGTTCAGTTCTAATGCCTAAAAACGTGGGATTCTTGAAAAAAAATATAAAGTCCAGAAACACACGTTGTCCGACGATATTCCCGAAAAGAAATAAACATTTATTATAGCTGAGTATGTACAATATTTTATAGCACTGGGTGGAATAAATCCGCATTCATGCCATCAGTGGAATAAGTAGTCCATTCTGGCACCGTGCATATCACACTCGCTATGTTCGACGCTAACTTCACGGTGCCAGAATGGACTGCTAATTCCACGGATAGCCGTGGCATAAATGTGGATTTATTCTAATCAGCGCTATAAAATATCGTACAATACACGTTTATTAAGTCGTTCTTCATGGCACGATTCTAACCTCACTCGCTACGCTCGTGCGCTTATACACGTCGTGTTGTAAAGTACGACTTATTCCACTAGTATCGTAATGTACTATGTCTCAAGCGCATGTTTTAATCTTTCTATGTAGAATGAAAATCCATTCGAAATAGAAATATGTATGGTTTGCAAAAATATTCATAATTTCCTTATTCTCTGTCAACCTTTTTGAGCGAACATATTTTGGATAGAACTGCTTTCAGAAGCCCTGTGACGATATACTGGATATACATCTCTTTGCTTTGGTTACTCTTGTTATTCACTAGCTAACCTTGAGAAAATAGACTATTTTCTATTGATTAGTAATCGAATGCTAATAATAATATTTTTTGGCAACTTGAGCTGTAAGGAAAATAACTGCTCACACATAGTGAATAAGAAAAATAAGATATAAATATAATTCTAAATGAAGTAAACACTGAAGAAGTAGTAAACATTGACTACTTTAAATACATTGCGTTAATGCATAGACGGTTTTGTTGTATCAATGTCTACAGCAATTGGAAAATATGTTGTGTCGAACCTGAACTGAAATGATCCGCATGATACGCACCTAAGTGATATACTATTGTGATTGTTTGGGTTCCGCTGTGACGCTGTCGATAGCTCGCTCTGATTTTCAAGACTTTGGCCATTCCGCGCTAGATGCGTGCCACTTTTGCTCGCAGTAGCAGACAGCTGAGGACTGCTACTTATTCGCGTACAACAAGTATATGAAGTATAGAGAGCTCAACGGCAGTCGTGGCGACATTATAATAGTGCTTTCATAGTGACGCATGCGCTATCAAATTTTAAATTTTGCCATAGGTACCGTAAGGTTGTTACGGACACCCGTAGCTATTATTACTTTACTCAGAAGATCCAACCATACTATAGACCGTGCTAAGTTCACGGCAACGTCATTTGCACGGTCAGTAAATGCTGCCCGCTGTATTAAGACTCCTCGGTACTGACCCCTTGTATACTTATATACAGCAGCACTCGCGGTTACCTATACGGTCGCTGCTTTCCTATTGCGCGTAATATGTATAATAAGTATATACGGTAGCTATAGATATCTAAGACTTTGTCTTCGTATCATAATTTAGCTCCACTTGCGTTTCACAGCTTCGGGCTTCTTGGACGTACGTGCGGCTACCTTCATCTGCGATCAGCTAGCTGTACGTATGCGCGGATACGTTCAGCTAGCCGAAGCTAGAGCGGAGGTACCTACAGCTACCTACGCCTAGCTAAAGGCAGTTATACGTGAATGTGGCTGCATGCTGTGTATCCAGCAGTGCCGCCACTCTGCACATTTTCCCTATGCATTCGCATACTGCCATACGTACGTACTGGTACGTAATGCAGGTTATGTAAAGATAAGGCAACGTCAACTCACTGTTCTTTCGGGTAATTATTTCAAATTCAAATTATTTTCAATTATACATATATTGATAATATGTAGATTCATTTACTACTACGTCCTGCAGGTTATGTACAGATAGGGATACGTCAACTCACATAGTTCTTTCACGTAATTATATCATATTAAAATTATTAACTATTATTAACTAGATTGACTGCATGTTTAAAAAAATAAAATAATTCATTAAATTATAAGTTACATTATTGGAATAGAAGAAAAGGCTAAATAATAAAACATTTACTTTGAATATTTTAAACATTTATTTTCAATATTTGCTGCTGCAGATGAGCTGTGCTCTATTGGCTGTGCGCTGTGTTCTGTCTTATACTCATTTTTTTCAGATTTCTGTTCAGAATGCGGTTTTGAAGGCTTGTCCTTGAAATCGAATAATACATAATAATTCATAAGTAATTCATAAGTATTGAGCTATTGAATACGCATTGTTATGCTCAAAACATATGTCATAAAAAAAATCAATAAAATTAGGAAATAAATATGGAATAAACTAAAAGTAAAATACTGTCAACTTTTTCAGATTGGTTCACAATCCCTCAGTGGAATTTAGCTTAGGATTCGACAGTACTTTTAATCCTTCAGAGAGCAGAAAATATACGAGACCACCAAAAGCATGGATTTGGCGGCAGTGGTCCCAAGAGGTAGTAGTATTCTGAACAAAGAATTATAAAATAGACTCGATAATTCCTTAGGAAAGTCATGTCACATGTACCATATCAATTTTCAAGATGAAAGGTTGAACCTGTTTAAAATTTTTCTTAAGTATAAAATTTCAAATATTGAAAAATGCACTTACTGCAACTTGCGTTGCAGTAAGTGCGCATGAGCGCAGCGAGCGTCTAATTGAGGATCCGAACGAGATTTTCCGGCTTTACAAGGGGGTAGGTATATACACTATACAATATACACATATATGCAATGTACGTGTAAGTCTGCAGCGCCGCCGCTGTTCGTATAGTTGTGTATAATGCTTTGAACTAGGCATCTCTCGCATTCGCATCGGGGATCGCATGCTGATTAACCTGACGTGTTATTTCCTTGGAGCGGCCGCTTTATTCCAATTCTATTTTATTCGACTTTATTCATCTTGGGCTTATCTCCAGGCTTTTTAAGGGGTGAGAGAAGGGCAGACGGATTTACGGACTTAATAAAGCTAATGATAGCTATAGAGGAGAAGAGTGCATACTTCTTAGATCGTTTCGTTTCCTCGCTGCGCACATCTCAGCTTGTGCGGGAGAAGAGCTTAATTATACGGCGGGCGATTCAATTGCCCTTAGTATACAAGATGAGGTTATCGAAATTTTCGATGGTACTGCATAGCGGCCGGATAAATAACGCGATAAATAACTCGAGAGCCTTGAACCTCGAGAAAAGAGTTATATGTATTCGTAGCATCAATCATGCGGCGCGAGTCCATAAATAATTCAATCTCAATGAAATTATCTCCTCCGTCTCTGCGCGGCCCTCGCAAGAGCTGCTTCGAGATGGCAAAGGATATTAACGTCACACACCGCGGCCGACACGAGTCCTCCGCATGCCTCGTTTTCAGACTGCAGTATAAGTATATGTATACCGCTTTCAAGCGATTTTTCCCTCTCGGGGGTGTGGTAGATTTTTAGATTTTTAAGCTTACAAAAGCGGTGGCGGCGCTGCTGCTGGTCAATCGGAGAAAATTAGACGCGGCTTCTTCTTCGCCTTGCGCGCGAGCCGGCGAACGAGGATTTATGGGAATACGCCGGAAGCCGCTTCTCGAGCCCGCAAATGCGCCTCTTTTGCTTTGATCGTGCAATACACTGCATCTGACGTGGCTTTCGATTTTACTAATATTGGGCAAATTTGCGGCGCTGCAGCTTACGTACTTGGAATGCAGGCTAACGTGCTGAATCGCATGTGATTTTTCTGCTGCAACGGCAATTTTCAAGACCGCGAATGAGAACGAGTTAAAAATGTATTCGTCAGGCTGATATTCTTGGTCCAAGTGTATTTGCACTTGGCTTCTCTGAAAAAAAATTGGAAAATTTCCCCGTTTTTCATACCGAATTTTGATGAATGAGAAATTTTTTTTTTCTGCTGCTATCTGTTTAAATTAAAAATGTTCGCAGATAATAGTCAGCAAAACTATACTCAAAATACTTACATATTACGCAAGCAATTTATGAAACGTGTGTAAGTTCAAGTTTTTTATGTCAAGTCTTCAATCTTCGTAATAAAAATAAATGAAAATATACCGCCTATCCGCGGTGAAATTTTGAAAATAGCAATCGTAGAAACAATGAAACTGCGCTAAGTTGAATTTAAAATCTCTCTCTATTGTCATCTGCTCGACACGAAAATGAAAATGAAAATGAAAACGAAAACTGAAACTAAAACCAAAACGAATCGACCATGTCTATTATTGCAGTCCATCCGTGCGGCCATGTATACAAAGCGCGTTCCAATCCATGCAAATGTACGACAAGCTCACGTAATCGATGTATATATTATCAGTATACTTGCATTAGTTTGCAAATCATCCGATCTTCAGATGTATATAAGCGCGTGGATTTCACTCTCGGTGCAAGACTGACTGCAGCACAGGACTGAGCGCGTCGATTCCGTTATATTTTATTGCGAGAGAGCGTCGTATACCGAGCTAGAATGAGATTGCGCCTTTCATTTCTCTCGGCCCATCGTCCAAGATTAAGATTTTATATTTCCTTATTACAATTAGAAACACGCGCAAATGAGAGCCGCTGCACTTCAATTCCAGAGAACTTTTCTGCACGCTCGCGCTCGTAGCTTTTCAATTCGAAATATTCGAGAGTGTAGTTTCGAAACCGCAACAGCGAAAAGGAATTCGAAAGAATCATTGCTTGCACGAGAGAACACAGTCACTTTTTTGAAATTAAAATAACTACTGCACAGGTCGAGGAGAAAAAAAAATAGTAATGCGACCGTCTAACCATCAGTACAGTACGATAAATGTGCGGCTATAAAATATACTCTAAAGACTCCAGTCCCGCAGTAGAATCGAATTTATTGGAAAGCTCGCTATATTTATTTCAGGAGCTTTTTTCCGTCGCTACTTATTTTTATGTTTATATTGCAAATATAAATAAAGCCGCGCGCGATCAAGGCGTAAAAACTCGCGATGAGCACAGTATTATTAAGCTTATTATAGAGCAATAGTAGCAAGCACTACAGTTAATTTAGATAAAGTATAAATTTGGAGAGGCTGCGTGTGCGCAATAATCTTAGTTTTTCGTGAAATAGTAGTCGGTGTCCAACCGCGTGCAGGATAATGACTAAGAATTTTTCTTACAAGCTCGGGTTGGGTTTGGTTTGACTACTCGGTTGGCTAGCCATTACAATGTTTTATGCCTATACGTGCATTCGATTATTTCGGTTATTTCGTCGTCGGAAAGAAAATTACTTATATGAGATCACTGAAGTGTGTAAGCGGCTTTGCACGCCGCTAGTACATGCGCATATTTCACGCTGATTTTATATTAAAAGAAATAATTATAACGCGCGAATTTATGCGTACTGTACACGGGGATGGGCTGCAATTATGCGGGTAATTTCCGATCTGGATTTATGACTTAATGAAGGTGAGTTGTGCGACTTTTCGCATTCGCATGTCGCTATCCATGCCCAGAGAATTCTCTGTAATCCAATTTGCCAAAGACTCTTGCCGCGAGTCGTAGAAATTTCCCCCCGATTAAGCGACGGCAGCGGCAGCTGACTCTTTTTATTTGCCTAAATTCAGTATAGGTAACTCAGTCGAAAGCAAGGTACTCTAGTTAATAGCCACCTTTTGAAATTTCTTCTTCTAGCGGATAGATTGGAAATTCATTAGCGATATCCTCGAAAGTAGAAGAGTCGTAGCGCGAGTATTCGAGCGTGTAAAAGAAAGGGAGGGAAGGTCGAGACCGTTCCTTTAATGGAATCTTTCCTGCTTCACTCCTTGCTGGAATATTCAAAGAGGAAATTCCGAAGGATGCTGCATTGCTGTGCCTACTTCAAAGGACGCCGGGCGAGAGAAAGAAAGAGAAAGGTAGTTTCGTTTCAAAGTTTTCCATTATACTCTTTTCGTAATCGAATAGTCCGCGGAATTCGTACAGCAGGTATATGTATATGCATGACTGCAGCTCATTCTCATTAAGAGTCAGCATTTTCATTTTTCTTAAAAAACAGTTTTGCAAAAATATTGCTTTTTTAAATAAAATAACGAAATATATATCTGTCTCGTATATGGGCGATTGTCACGAAAGTGGTGTTTGGCATGTCTCCTGCTCATAATTGACCATTTTAAACCTTCTTTAAATCGGCAACCAGGAAAAAACCTTTGTATTAAAGTTCCTTTGAACGGTACAATAGTAATGGATACCTTCACATTAAGCATGTATAAATGGTGGTCGAAAAAGGGGTCAAAATGTCATTATCGTGGCATGTCTCCTAAGGGAATGTCCGCGGTAGTGAAACTGTTACCTAAAATTTCTTGCAACAAAACTCCTCATATAGTACCACCTCTGCGCTGATTATATTATTTTAAAAATTAAATTTTTGTTTTTTGAATTGCCCGTCTATTTCCGGCTAGAATCGGTACCGAGACTCTTTCTGGAGCCAGTCGAGTCAACGATTTTAAACCCACGCAACCCGAATTCAAATTTTTTCATAGAAGTTGTAGCTCTTGGTATTTTTGCGACGGTCTTTTTCGCATCAGTATATATGTATATTACAGAATGTATTGCGGAAAAATATTAATATTAATTAAGTAGTAATTAAATTGAAAGTTGTGAATATTTTTTTATGTTCAATTTATTATTAGGCGATCTATTAAATAATACTAGCAATTCAGATATGATAAATAATTTCAGTATAATAATTTGTTTTTATGTGTTTTAAGTCGCATCCCCTGTCGGTACTAGCAACTCTCATTCCCTGCGTTTTGCGAGTCCTCAAATAGTGCACTATTAAGCAACTTGCAAATCCGCAAGGGAACGGGGATCTACAGTTTTATATGCAGTTTTATATACTGGAGCTTAGATCGATGTATGGACACTTATGTAAACAAAGAAGTGTACCCAAAATCTTCAAGAGCCAGGCTTGAACCCAGGACCTCTGGATTTCTAGCTTGATACTCTACCGATTGAGCCATCGTCGCCCTCTATAATAATTATTTCTTAATATTTCATTTAATTTTCTCAGAAAGTTATACATGACATTTAATTTTTTTTTTAATGCGTATACACTTATTATCACAGATTTAAAGAACATTTACTGCTGAACTGTAGGAGTAAACAATTGCATACCTGCAGGCTAATGGAATATTAAAAAAAAAGTATTGAATTTTTATTTTTTTATTAAGTTCTCTCGAATGAATTGGGGAGAAATAAGTTGGCAAGCGCTGAACAACTTAACTATTAAAATGTTAACTATTAAAATGTTGTACACACGCACCATTTGAAAAATATTAAGAGCATAAAAGTGTAATGAAAAGAAATTGCTAGAGTTCTCAGTAAAAAGAAAAAAAGAAAGTAAGAAAAGAAATGTTTTTTCCGGGGCCCTAGAAGTAAAGTGTACCAGCCCTAATACGATAAATCTCGAGAATTTTCGTGTCTCAAGTTGTTGAGCGCGCGCGTCCCTCGAGCGCCAGCGGTGCAGCAGCCATTAGCATCGTAAAATTGACAAGAAAAGGGAATATATCCCGTCGTTTCCACGAGAAGCTCGTGCAGCTCAATGGAAAAAGGTGGAGAGAAAAGAGGCAGGCTCAGGTACCTATGATCCTCCTCCCCTTTGGTCGGCCGTCGGCAGCGGGGACTCGTAAATTTTCGGCAGAATGACAGGAGCCAGCAGTGAGTAGTGAGATGCACATTGCACACACACACACACACACACAGCAACCTGCTCGTTTTTCTCGCCGCCACTCGCAGCTGCGTCGCAGCTATCC
Organism: Philotrypesis tridentata; assembly: GCA_018906965.1. Lineage (NCBI taxonomy): Eukaryota > Metazoa > Arthropoda > Insecta > Hymenoptera > Pteromalidae > Philotrypesis > Philotrypesis tridentata. Next base: position 360,429 of record JACCIB010000085.1, read on the forward strand.
GATCTCCGTGTGCTTTACGGCCTGTGAAAGCTATCGCCGGATTTACGATCAAGGTTTCGACACTTCAACCGGAGATTACACGCCACGGATTGTTTTCCTCGGCTCTGGGAGCAGCGCGACGGGACTTTGATGCTGCTGCTGCTGCCCTTTTTTGTCTCCTTAGCTCTCGAGGACTGGGGCGAACTGCGACCGCACGGGGGAGGCTAGAAAGTTGGCTAACGCGCCTTGGAGGAAGCCTCTATCTAAAATCTTACAGTCCACTCGCTAGATCTTCTCGTCGTTGCGTAAGCGCCTTTACACAATACTCCAAATTATCTTCCGAGTGCTTTCCTTTTGACGCATGGATCGTGTGTGGCGAAAGTTCCTATTGCGTTCAACAATATGTTACAAATCTCATCTGTTTCACGCTCGAGCGCGTGAAATTTTAAAATTTTGCAAACTGTGCGTCGAGCTGAGCATTATCAACACTGACAGAGTCAGTTCTCTGCGAAGTTACTTGGTCGTATATTGATATATCATTTTTCCCAAAAGTTATGTTTTCCGAACCTATTTTTCCCAAAAGTTTAGAAAATTTTTATTAAGTTTTTATTAGATAATTACACATTTACATTTTAACGTAGTAACCAACGTTTCGTAGGTACGTCAGTACGTCACTGATCTTTATGCACCATCAAGCTTTCTAGCTCCATCGCCAGTTGCAATTGTAATTCTCCTTTATTCCTACAGTTCCAATATCGTCAAGATGTGCCGAAATCTTTATAATAAAGATAAGCCGCGTGTGATATGATGACTTACACATTGAATAATATAGGTGACACACGCGATCGAATAGCTTTGTATTTAGTACTTCTATCGTAGTTGCTGATATCATAAACAAAATGCAGGATTTCCTACTTCGAAAAGTTTTTTCGCAAAATACACATTCTTGCGCGTTAATGTCAAGGAAAGCTGTGCAATACTAAACGTAAAAATATTCATAATAAAATAGTAGAATATAAGTATTGTTTTGATACTGTATTTGAATGCGAAATTTAATCATATTTATAAAGGAAAAAATTAGCGGTGAAAAGTAAAATTTTGCAATAGCGCGCAGGAAGCGAAAAAAGTGAACTAATTATAAAATAGCAGCGCTGCGCAGAGCTTTTATCGCATTGAAAAATAATGTTGCACGTCGTATGCGGGAGATAATGCTATAAGCAGTCGCTTGTACCGACAGCGCGCTTTACGTGTTTACACGCGGCCAGTAGCGGCACCTCTCCTTTTTCCTTTTTCCTTTTTCCTCCTTCCTCATCCTTTTGTCTGTCTTCGTATTGTAACGTGCATGCGTGCAATGCGCAATGCGTCTATATTGTGTATGCCGAAGACGCTCGCTGAATATTCGTATACTGCAACGCGAGAGAACGTCTCTATCCGTTAAAAAGGAGTTGCGCTGCAGCCGACCTCTTCTCTGTATATTAACAATGTATGTATTATTAAAATGCGAATAGAAATGTGTAATATCGTTGAGCGGCAAAAACTTGATGCGAGCTCGTAAAATTCTTTCAACAAGCATTTACACTGCTTCTTGGAATAATTATGCAAATGCAGATTAAATATTGTCATACTTCTCGTACATATTATAATATACTTGCTGTGCTAGAGGCGATAATCCAAGAAGCTACGAGATATTATTACAAATCGTATTTCCGGCGGTCACAAAGCAGCTTCCGTGCATGCTATATTTTGAGAGAACGCATAGACGTATACCTATAGTAGAGCAATAATACGTCGGACGCGTTGGATTATTCCGTTTCCCTTTCCGGCTCTAACTGCTCTTTGTTCATTGCTGCTGTTGCTGCTACTGCTGCTGCTGCAGTTGATGTGCCTATAAATGCGAACTGTTTGTTGTCGGAGGAAGTTTCTCTCTCTCTCTCTCTCTCTCTCTCTCTCTCTCTCTCTCCCTCTCTCTCTCTTTCTCTCTCTTGCAAAAAGCTGCGTTTGCCAGAGTCTACTTTTCGATTACTGTTTATTATTATTGATTAACGTTGAGTAACGTCGATGTAAGAAGTTATTAAAGTACACTAGTCAATTAGTATACAATTTGTTGCTCTACCATTCTTTCAATGACGATAATTTAAAGCGACATTTTTTGAAAAGTATATAGAGCTTGATAAGAAATATTTACAAAAATCAATACAACACCACCTTAATGAAAACATGAAGTTGTAAACTTACATGTTCTCATACTGCAAGTCAAATAGAGAGCTCAATAGTGACCGAATGGTTAGGAAAAACGAAGGCAAAACATCCCATTTTCTCAGCGACTGCGAAGAAAATGAAGCTTTGTTTTTCGAAATTGCACGTGGTTACACGTAAAGGCTTATCATATTTACATAGAATGTCTTCGGCAAAGACGCATGAAAGGCATCAGAGATGAGTAGAAGGCATCTTCCTTCTTCTTCTTCTTCTTCTTCTTCTTTTTCTTCTGCGCTGCTCCTTTTCTCCGCTATGGAAAGTAAGAATAATCTGTGTTTCTGATGTTCCGACCACTAAGTACGGAACCGCAACCACAAAAATTACTTCTTGTAATAAAAATTTTCCGACCGAACCTTCGGCTCGTGAAGGACGACTTTATTTCTGCGGTCGATGCTATAACGTAATGTGAATTCGTTTTCTACCTTACCTCTGCACCTTTGCGCTCTGTGAGATGCATACTTCACACACACGAACCGGATAATTTGACGACAATGTATGGATTTTTAAAAAGTTCATAGTTTAAGTATGTGTGAATATGTGTATAACACAATATTCAAAGACTTCATATAGTTTACATTGAATTTCATATCGATAGGATTTCAACAGCTTTTCTTGCAAATTCAGCTTTTCTTTGCAACTTTAGAATAGTATGTTCTGAGTTACCATAAATAATATACTTTTGTTAAGATTATACACGTAGCTGATATTTAGTTTCACCTTCGTCTTCATCATAGTTGTCGTGGTTTGCGAAAATTGCGCATAATTTCTAAGATGTATACGACTTAGCTATACATTATTTTTATGGCTATCTCGAAACACTGCACTTATGCGCAATAAACAAGTGCAAGTACATTTATGATGTAAAAATTTTTTGAGGTCTACCGATTGGTGTAGCTTGGGCATTTCCTTGAAAATTATGAAGATCGAGCAGAAATAGATTCTTAAAAAATTGAAGACTGATAATGTTAGATCAATTATTAAATGTCAAATGATCTTGGATTGCGGAGCCAGGAGAGCGCAGCAGCAGCAGCAACAGCAGCAGCAGCGAGCGAGTTGTTGACTCGCGAGGCGTGAGAAGTGTGCCGGCAAGCCCGCTGGAATTGAATCCCCGCCCTTTATAAGGCGCAGAAAACTATAGCTCTCGCAAGCTATCTGCTAATTACACACTTCAACTCGCGACTCCTTCTCCGATACTTTTTCGCGAGAGCATTGTCATGCAGCCGCGCGCAATTATTTTTCCCGTCGCCGTCGTCGTCGTCGGCGGCGGCGGCGGTGGCAGCGGCCGAAGAGAAAAAACACGGGCAAGCCATCCCGCGACTATCGCCGTTAACTGAAAATTCCGTCTAAGCGTGCCTAACGGTTCACGGCATTACAGAAACGCGCACCAGCCAAGCGAGCGCTTTTTGTCGCCTCGATGCAACTACTGGTGGCGCGTCGAGCAACAGCTCGATCGCGTCTTCGAGAAATTTGCCGATCGCGCGCACACACATGGCTTCCGGGCAGCTGATTCTTATCGCGCGTGCAGCCGGCGAAAAATAATGTTTTCGCCGCCCCCACTGCGCTATAGCTCCAGTATAACGTGTCTCACGAGAAAATTGTCGAGTCATTACGCGCGAGCCAGCGCGTTTCTGCGGGAACGGAGAAATCAAGATTTTCAGCTAATGCTCCTTACCACTTTACTTTGGCTCTTTTTCTTTCGTCTGCACTATCTACAATGCATATAGCTATACACGCAGCGAACAATTCAATTTTCGCCCCGCCGAACGCTTGCACCGAAACACCAGCCGCGAAAATCATAATAATTCAACATTGAACTATTTATATTATCCGCGAGCGAGCGTAATTGCGCTTTCGTTAAATTTCTTAACAGCCATCGAAAAAATAGCTCCCGCGCGTTGTACGCATCAGACTGCGTTTTTACACCTGGTGGACGAGAGAGAGAGAGAGAGAGAGAGAGAGAGAGAGAGAGAGAGACTGAAAAAAGAGGAGGCAACGCGCCTTGTCTCTAAGCGCGTCGAGGATCCGTATTAGGAAAGAACATGGCATCGCGTGTAATCGCGCCGAGTGCACATATAAGGCGCCGATGAGCTCCGGACAAGTTCGGTGTCTCTGCTGCGTTGCAACGCCGCAGCGGTAGCTCATGCGTCCACTTCGCAATCGTCTCTTCCCCTCTCACCATCCATTCTCTTCGCGCCGCGCTCTACTTGTATTGTTTATTGCACTGAAACAATCACTTTTCAGCTGTTGCGTATTTCTCTGTGGACAATATGGATCGTTTTTGTCAGGCCGTGCAGCGATAAGTGCCACTTTACGGTACCTAAAAGGAGCTGCGCCAACATCACATGTCACACGCTTGGGTATGCCCTCGCAGACGAGCTGTAGAGACGTAAAGTATGCTCACGTAACTCTTATAATGAGATATTTTTGAGGGATCATAATCTAGGTGAAATCGGTCATATGTTCTCAGGATTAATCGAGATAACTTTGATTGAATCGAACGAGACTAATCGATGAATAATGACGCAGCGTCGCGAAGTCAGCGCTTAATATAATAAAGATCTTTGAAGCGAGGAGCGCGCAAGGAGAGCAAAAGGTTTATAATGCTCGCACTATATTCTACACATCTCAGCACAGCGAAAGGTAGTAGATTAGAGAGGGAGAGAGAGAGAGAGAGAGAGAGAGAGAGAGAGAGAGAGAGCGACGTTTGCGTCTCACTATACGTGTGCCTGGAGAAAGGACTGCCCTGCCCAGAACAGCGAGAGGAAAACGATCCGAAGCTGATTAAGAATTTAAGAAATAAGAAAGGAAGAGTCGGATTAAAATTCAAATGATCGCTATGCGGCTATAGCGTGATTTTATAATAATAATAATAATAATAATAATAATAATAATAATAATAATAAGAATAAGAATAATGATAATAATTTTCGGCGTGTGAAGAGAAAGGAGCGTAAAACTAATTAAAAAGCGAGAGCCGCCGGCAAGTGCAGACCGCAGGCTGAGAAAAAAAGAAAGAAAAAGATAAAAAAAGAAAAGAAGCGCATGGGGAAGAAATCGCGCAGCTAAATCTCAGCTCATAATGCCGCGCTCTCTTGCGCGCGGTGGGTAATTGGCCGGCCGCCGCTGCCGCGCAATGCGCGCATTCAGCAGGTGCACTACAGAGCAACGGGTCAATCAATCCGCCGCGCTGTGCGCTCGTCCCGAGGCCGACGACCGCCGCCGATGCTTTGGGCTGAACGCGCACGTTTCGCCACACGCGAGCTTCGGCCTTGACCGAGGCCAGACCCGCGGCCACCGCTTCTATCTACCTATATTACCTGCACGCTGCACGCTGCACGCTGCACGCTACACGCTACACGCTACACGCACCTCTATATATACCTACAGATCTTACAAAATTTACTGCTCTATTCTGTAGGACCAATTTATCTGATAACGTACCAATTTTATTCTTAACATATATAATATATATGCATCGAAAAAATGGGAAAATTCAATCAAACGAATTAGTACGACACTATCGTATAGTATACTTCAATCGCTGCGGCAAAACAATTATCTAAACATGTGTACGTGTCTCACGTCACGCGATACTAATTTCAGATCCGATATGCTAATTAGTTTAACATATACCTACCGCTGCCCACCTTACATTAATAATAATTGAACAGTAGCGAATCAGCTTACATGATCAGTCAACTAATTGCCTCAGATAAAAATGCTTTATGACGATACAATCTAGCTTCGTACGATGTTTTCGTTTTTCTTAATATCCACTTTTTCTTTAGTTTGGTCCTGGTAAAGCGTATTATTGGCGTAATTGTTGATGAAATTAAATGATGGCGATTTGAAGTAAGATTAATAATAGTTTATGAAAATCTGAACAACTACCGCATTAGTACTTGGACGTAAACATCCGAGCCGTTATTGTATCTCGTTGGAAAACTGAGGCACTTCTGCACAGAATTTGTTGAAATTTCTGTTGAGTGAGCAGATTCTGTGTCAGTCCGTGTGCAGATTTAGCAGTTGTGACGCGATGGAAATCGGAACAGAAAGGAGGGAGGGAGGGAGAGAGAGGGAGAGGGAGAGAGAGAGAGAGAGAGCTTATGCGCACATCTCATACGTAGTCTTCATACGCTGTACTCAGAGTGTAGTTTATACAGGCATAATTGTAGTGCGGAAGGGTCTGAATAAAATAATAATTAAATAGCGATAATCGCACATTGTCGTATTGTACAATGTTGTATTAATATAAAAGGTCGATAACTCCTGTTATTGAGTTCGTGAAATTGAGGTTATGTTATGGGATAACTCAGGACATGAATTAGCATTCAACGGAATATGGGTACTTATCCTAACAGATAGTGTTCTAAAATTCTGGGCACACAGTGTTCCTAAGCTCATATTTTATGCTCAATATTTTTTGCTCCAGCAGGGTATATGCAGTTAAAATTATGATTTGAACGCAGGCTCGTGGTTAAAGCTCCTCGCGACATGCCGGCTTCCTGAATAAGTCAGCTCGAAAAGTTCGTATGGTATTACTGATTAACATCGGAAGTGCGTTTGTGTCTATTCTCTTGTGAGCCGCAGTCGTAAAAGTGTCATTTTTTATGGGAGAAGACTCAATTCCGTTTGAAATGATTATCCCGTATATTCCAGCTTAAAAAAAAAGAACGATGTGAGAATCCCAAGCTTCCTATCGCGCGCGCGGCGGTATCTAATCTACACTTTATTTAATTGCGGCTCGCATTAGTTGGGAGAAAAATTCCGGTACATGTATATTGTATATTGTATACACATTACATAGTATGCGCTTATAGTTGAACGCATTCTTATGCCAGATTCATTTTTATAGGCGCGCGAGCGAGTCCCGTAAAAAAGTCGATTCTCGTAAAGCCGCTCATAAAACGATCAAACGCTTGCATTAGTGGCCTCCTCCTATTGCGATACCGGAATAAAAGAAAGAGTGCGAAAATATTTTTGATATTGAATTATTGCACAGCTGTATAAGTGCGGTTAGGTGCTGGCAAATTCGCATGTTCTGCGAACAAAAGCACGAGAGCTAAAGCCAAAAAAGATGATCATCCTTGATTATTTACGAGGGACGTTGAGCATAGGAAAAGCAGCAGTAGCAGTAGCGGTAGCAGCAGCAGCAATCATGTACTCTGCTTCTTTTTTACGTAACTCCTTAGCTTTGACTCGTAAAAGTATTTATCTGCACAGCTCTGGCTCGCGCGCTGTATACCGGAAGCGCGGGATCGAAGCGATTTTTTACGGCGGCGGAAACAAGCTTTTTACGAGTCTGCTCTAACATATTCGAGACTTTAATGTAGTTCACTCGTCGGCTTTAGATAATAAAAGTATGGAGCTCACGATTTCTTCGAATATTACGTGTCTCGCGCATTTTCTCTCGCCTCGATCCTCATACCTGCAACAGAAAGCGAAAAACAAAAAGAATTAGCATTATTTATATACAGACAGGCATCAATATAATACTATATGCAAACTTCTCAATACTTTAGTGCGCTATCAAGAAAACATGTAAAAAGCAGAAAAGCAATGAGTATCTCGCGCGCGACTGAGAGAAAAAAAGAAGGCGAAAAAGAGCTCAGAACCATCGTAAAGTCTTATTGCGACCGGTAACTTATCCAAAGCTCGAACAACGAACCTTTCCACCTCTGGAATCCAGTATGTGTACGATTATACGTATATACTATACCCCGCATACAAGCACACACGATTCGATCGGTTGACGTAATTAATTGGACGGGGCAAGAGTTGCCTGCGTTTGGGTCTTGGAAAATACAAGACGCTCTGTACTTTATCTCTCAATCTTATCTGAGATGCCTGTGAGCATTTTCCAAATCATCGGGTGCCTGTGTCCAGTATAGGTAATAGCTACAGCTCTGGCTCGGACGATTACTTTGGATTGTTTATGAAGGAGCTTTTTAGGATGGAAGCCACGGCAATTATCATCGGCTTCTTTGACGATCGATATGTTTATTCATCTCTTACGCTTTCAACTTTATTATAGCTTTATATGAGGTATGATAGAAAATTAGAACCACAACCTTTCCTAGTCACGTAACGCGTTCGTTACAAATACGACCTTGAATTATATTTTACCAGATTTACGATACTTACGCGCCGGGTCTTTTTTTTTATTTTTTTTTTCACATTTATATTTTGAGCTCATTCGATTCAGCGTAATAATTATTCTACTTTTTAGAGTTGAAAAAGTCCATAGATACAGCCATTTTCATTATGTGTTAATTAAGCTAAATAACAATTGATAGGCATGTATACTTGTGCGCGCATACAATATCAGTGCTTAGGTTACTGTGCGCACAAGTTTTGAAATTATATAATTTCATACAGTTCTTACATTCAGTTTGAATAAAGTGTAGGAATTAGCATACAAAAATCATTATTAATATAAATGAATATTTGCGGTGATGCTGTTTAAGTATAGTCAACATTGTAATATCAGTATCAGTATCAGTAAGTCCCTGGAGGTGATGTCGGCGGCCCCAACATTGTAATAAGTGCAATAACTAAAAATACAGCTAGTACTGTATAACATTTAATTTTAAAAAGTAAATGAGTATATGGGTTGTTCTCTGTCCAATCAAAGCTTCATTTTTTTCGTTTCGGGAACTATCGGAAAATGTTCTAGAGATTGTAAGCGGATGTCTTGAATTTTTTTACATTTTTTCCGGCACACCTCTAGGAGCTACAGAAGGTCCTAGTTGACATTTTAAGTATTTTTTTTTCACTTTTTACAAATTAAAAAAATTCATAGCTCCCGAGGGAAGCATTTTTCGTCGAAAATGCATAGAGTACTTTTGCAAGGAAATTTTCTTTAGTTACCAGGAAAAAAACGTGTGCGTCACGGGACGCGCGACAGAAGTGACAACTTCAAATTGATTTTAATAGAAACTAGCAAGTGTTGCCTCGCTCGTAATAGAAATTACAATATATCGAAGTAGAGTTAATAGAAAATTGGAATCAGAAGTGCTGTGGGTATGCAAGTACACTAATAGAAAGAAAATCGGCAAACATCTTGCAGCTTCTATATATTGTCTACATTATTTAGTCATGCATCAAACGTTAGTTGCACGCCGTCGTCTATCTTCATTGTCGTGGTGTGTAGGACTATATATATCTGTGGCTTGCAGGAAGAACCACTTACGTGACATTTTGTGAAAATTTTTTTTATGTCGAATTCGAGGTGCTCTTAGTACCCTTTTTATTGTACAATAGTAGGACTTCCAAAATGCACAAATATTTAAATGCTAGCCGATTGCATAATCACTTAACTGTGTCTCTCGTAAAAATATTACCGCAGAACCACTTAAGTGCGCTCATGTTTTTTATTTTTGTGCGGGATACACCGTGTGGAGTACATTAAAGCTGTATAATATATATTTAATTACCTATACCGATATATTCGTCGGTTTTCTAAATTTTTTAAACATTTTTTTAATGTTTTTAAATTTTTCAAAAATTGTTGATTTGCAAAAACAAAAAAATTACTGGACTCACTCTGATAAAATTCGTATGTATTCCTTAGCTGATTCTAAGAACTTATTCCTCTTGAAAATTGTTTCCAAAAGTGCGTGTTTTCTGAATAAAAAATTTGTAAAAGTCTTCGTAAAAAATTTTCAATTATGTAATATGCGCCAGCTTGACCACACCGAGGTTCAAAATCAACCCCCAAATCACGTATCTTTTAGGTTTGGATATTTATTCCATTGGTTAGAGGGGTTCTAGATACATTGCAAATGAAAACGTTCTTGAAATCTCGATCTAAAAAACAAAAAATTGTGGAAAAACCATGCTCTTTTCCTTTAAGCCGTTTCTTCTCATTGTTAATAACAATTTTCGAAAATTTAAATTACACTATTAGAAAGGACATGAGTTAAAGTTTAAAAATATGCCCCACCCGAATTTTTTAAATTGCAAATTACATTAGTTACGAGCCATCAAAGAGAGTGACCATAATAAACACTTATCTGCAAAGTTCCCGCAGAACCGCTTAACACGAGTAATTTGTTTAGCTTGCGTGTCAAGAAAGAAACTATTTACAAATGTAATACTACGGTTGTATTCGTATTAGATACCTAATCAAATGAGCCAATACTTAGATCTATTCTCTGACATTTCGATCTTACGTATTACTCCAAACATTGAAATCGCTTTTTCTCGAAAACACGAAAAAGTCACTTAAGTGGTTCTTCTTGTAAGCCACAAATATATATATATATATATATATATATATATATATATATAAAATCTATGCGTGTGTGTGTGTGTGTGTATTAGTATACTCGCAAAGTATACCTATATATGTATAGAGGCAGAGGAGACACAGAAACACACAGTACACCTACACACGCATACATAATTACATACATATACAGAGGGAAAGCCCTGAACGCTGTACCTACTGTATACAGCGCCTACAAGGGCCCAGAAGGGCCTAAGAGCGGGGAGTATAGAGAGGACATACAGTATAGAGAAGCTAGGTCTTGCTCTAAGTCCACTGCATAGAAACTATCGGTAGTGGGGATCGCTGCACTCCCCTCGCTCTCTCTCCTTTTCCCCTCTTTTGTTTTCCACGCTTTCCCTATGCTATACCGTGTGTCCCAGGTGAAACTGTCGATGCTGAGAGTGTGGGTGGAAAAAATTTCAGCGTCAAAAACTATGCTGAAAAAATTTATGGGGGTGTAGGCTGATCCCGGCGGCTGAGCGTGTGCAAGCCACATGTTTCGTATTCAAAAACGCTGCACTCAAAAAATTTAAATTTTGCAAAATTAATTAATATTTTTGACCAGGCACTTAATTCTACAGAAAAGGCTGAATTAAACAGAATTTGAATGACAAAAATCGAGTCTCGAATCGAGTGGTAACTTCTTGAGATATCGAGACTAGTTTGATAATTGTCACTTTTAGGATTGTGAATTGATAAAAGTGAAAATGCTCCGATTTTTGTGATTCAAGTTTTGTAAGTATTAGGGAGCTTTACACATGAATGTGAGTACGTTAAAAACGATCTTTATGTAAAAATTATTGATTTGAAAATTGCAAGTGTAAACTTTTTTCTAATGCCGTGCAACACGTGTATGAAGAGGAAAAATTTGGTTATGGGGGGTAATTACACGGGTAACCCTCATTCGACCGCTTTAGGCAAGAGTCTGTCCACCGGTGTAATAAAAAGCTAACGTTCCTCTCTGGCATTTTTCAAATCAACAATTTTTACATCAAGATTGTTTTTAACGTACCATCATTCATGCGTAAGGTTCCTTAATACTGTCAAAACTTGAATCACAAAAATTTTTATCAATTCACAATCCTAAAAGTGACAATTATCAAAGTAGTCTCGATATCTCAAGAAGTTACCATTCGATTTTTGTCATTCAAATTCTGTTGAATTCAGCCTTTTCTGTAGAATTAAGTGCCTGTTCAAAAAATATTAATTTTGCAAAATTTAAATTTTTTGAGTGCAGCGTTTTTGAATACGAAACATGTGGCTTGCACACGCTCAGCCGCCGGGATCAGCCTACACCCCCATAAATTTTTTCAGCATAGTTTTTGATGCTGAAATTTTTTCCACCCACACTCTCAGCATCGACAATTTCACCTGGGACACACGGTATACCTATACATACAATTTTTTTTGACGGAAAACATGTGGTCGAGGGAACGCTTTTTCGTTAATTTTTAGTTACCCCTCAGGCGAGCCATAAGAAGTTATCACTTCAAAAATACTTCCAATATAGGGGTTTGGGTTATTTTTTTTCGTGGACATTTGGATGCTGAGAAAACTGATATTTTACGCACGGTATGCATCCAATTGTCCGCTTATATATATATAGCAAGATACAACTTGCCCCATGCCATATAGGCGATGACTATCACATATATGGGTTGTACGTGAAAATTTTTCCTAGCTACGGCCCTGAGTTAAAAGCCCATCATGTTTTTTCTCTAAGTACGTCCCTACTAAGCTGCGTGCGCTGTGTGCAGTTCAAGCGCTCACGCATGTGTACACATGCCCCCCATGTGTTGTCCATTGGCGCTTAGAAATAAATACAAGTACAAATTCTTGTCCTTGTGTATTTGGGCAGAGCGCACTTAGGTCACGCGACGCGGCACGCGACCCGAGCTATACGATACACATACCGTATTACGTCTATGGCGCATCGAGCCCCCGAAAAGAGAGCTGCGGAGCTCATTTACGCGAGAGCGACGGGCAGTACTACGGCAGCCTTCAACATGGATGGTCCATAATATTTCGGTCCTGGTACTCTGACGAGTGAGGAAGCGAGGCGAGCATTCAGCACTGACGAGGAAAACTAAGCGATTGCCCATCAACACACCAGCCCCCCGGCCGTGAATGGAAGTTCGACGTGTCACCTGGACCATTTTATACCGCCACCACCGCTTCTCACTCGCGAATATACTTTTTCCATGCTTTACAAACACTAATAACTATCGTATGGATGTGTCGCGAGTAACTTCACTGTTGAGAAATAGTAAATTTTATTTGTACGTAATCGCGCGGTTTGCAATATTCTCGCGAATAGTCAGTACTATTTTAGCCTGTTAACCTTGACCTTAGCGCATCTAATCTGTACTTGCGTGAATGCGCGCGCGCCGCTTGTATTGTTTGTATACCGCATCGATCACTGCCCGTAACCCTCGACGTCTGTCGAGAAACATTCTATGCGTACATTCAAGACATTTAGCCGCAGCTTGTACACCGATATAAAATACATTACCTTCTTCAAATATATTGTTTTCTTTAACTACATTGTGTCTGATTATTTTATGTGTGTCGCCCCTTGGTCGTGTGTTGTCTGCTACATAACGTGCAATAGTAGTGGTTCATTTTCTTTACGGTTCATTGGAATCGTCCGTTATATTTAAGTAAATTAAAGTACAGTATTATTAAGATATTGTCACAGGCTTTTGTTTTTTATGCGGGCTTCTCTCGAAAGCACCTACTCAAATCACCCTATTTCAGCGTCAACGCAGCAGCCAACCAGCTTCGAAAAATAAAATAACAAAAAGGAACCCCGCAATATATAATATAGATATTTAGATATAATGTGTAATGAGTATATACAATATAAATATGAGTGGTTCTCTGTCAAATCAAAGCTTCATTTTTTTTTTTCATAAAATTACTACTAAAAATCGACATTTTCATCGATTTTTAGCTTGGAAACGAAGCGAAATTCAGAAAAATCTCAAGAATACTTATTATCTTAGAATTTTTTTTACTTTTGACTTATATTTTTTTTAGATAGGAAATCCAACTTTTCTTTTGAAAAGTGATATATTGATTTTTTAAGTGATCTTCAACTTCGTCTGGCATTCTGGGATTTATTCAGTTATTTTTAGGTTAAAAAAGCTATCTTTACAAATTTTTTTATCTCAATCCGAATTTAATCAAACCTTAAAAATTTTGAATTTAAATGTCGAAATTGCGTATAAAGCTGCTGAAACGTGTGTGTGTATGTGTGTGTGCGTGTGTATACACACACATACACACACACACACACACATATATATATAATATTGCAAGATACACACATACACACACATGCACACACACACTCACACACATATATAATATTGCAAGATACACACATACACACACATGCACACACACACACAGACACACACACACACACACATATATATATATATATGGGTGATTGCATGTGAAATCGAAAAAAATTATGTTTTACCTATCCAACAATATATGGATGTAGTTCTATAGAGTGTCAAAATATCTCATGAATTTTTTTAGATGTTTTCCATCAAGTATCTTGGAGTTACAGAGGGTCAAAGTTCAGGAAATTCTCGTTTTTTGCATTTTTTGCTAATTTTCATTAATTCGTAGCTCTTCAGATATGCATTTTTCAACAAAAGTGCATAGAATAATTTTTTAAGTAAATTTTGTCTTTTAAAATCATATATATGTTATCATTTTCTTACATCCAATTTAAACTCTAAAATCAGTGAAACTGAGATTTTGATCCAGAGTTGGACAACCAAAAAAAATTACCTGCATTTTTTAATGGTGTTAATCTTTGAGACCCACGCTTTTTTCGATGCCACATGGAATCACCCCCCCCCATACACACACACACACACACACACACACACACACACACACACACACAAACTGCGGCAGTAATAGGTGAATTGTCCTGTCACTTCAAATTTATATTGTATACCTTGGATATTTGTGTGAAAATACAGACTGCATAATTAACTGCATTATTTTCATGAGAATTTCATAAAAGTGCTACAAGAATCAACAGGCATTCCCGCCTACATAAGACTCATAGTAGGTATAGTAACGCATTTATGAATAATGATTGTTTGTATACTCTTCTCACATTTTATTCAAATCTCCTAGTCTATTTTGGAGTCTGATAATCTTAAGATTGCGAGACATGAGTTGCATTCATCAGAACGAATCAATGAATTTCGAGCTGAAATTAGCCTTCGTCGGTCGCTTTTTAAAGCAGGAGCACTTGGCCACTCAGCAATCAGTCAAGTAAATATATGCGCGCAAGCTCAGCGATCCAGGCAATAATTCATCGCGAACGAAAATCTAATTACAGTTCGCGCGTAGCTGCAGCATCATCAGAGCGAAAAACGAAAAGGCGCTCGATTGGAAAATCAAAGCGTGCAGAAGCGCGAATAATTGATCACATCCCTGCTTGAGCGAGTATAGCATGCGTCTCGGAAAAAGAGTATGCGCTCTCGCGGGAGCCAAAAGCCGAAGGATAATTAATGCTGCCTCATGCACGCGTTTCAATTAGCCTTATACTTCGTCGATGCCGTGAGAATATCTCGCGGAGACTGTATGCGCGCGCAGGCTACATCTCTGCAACTCGAGGCATTCATCATTTGCGCGCGAAGCCAATGCTCTAGCTGCTCTATCTCTCTCCATTTTATCCATTTCTTTCGCCGATCGATCATATTCTCTTTTCCAATATATCCCTACTAACGAATGTCTTTACATTTTATATCCCATCTTGACTTTTCCACGCGGATTAATCGCGATTCGTATGAAGAAATATCGAGTTTCTACTTTTCGAAAGTAAAAATCGATCGATTGAGTACAGTGAAAAAGTCTCTACGACTCTATGAATAATTCCTCGAGCGTAGGTGCCTCGTCGTCGCCGACGCAGCGTCTTCAACGATGATGCCATTTTCCCATTGAAAAATTCATCACGGAAGCAAGTTTTTTATTTAATCATATGTAAAAAGATTTATCTTACAGAAGAATCAAATAACAAATGTATAACCTATTGACAAATTCATTAAGGGATTATGACAGGGTTAAAATCTGAAGAAAAAAAATTTATTAGTGTTGAAAAAAATTAATATATATGTAAGTTCTCCCAAAACTATATTTTTCCTTTAAAATATAAGTATTACACACCACTGTTATGCATTAGAAATGTGCATTAAGTAAGTGTAATACTTCAAAACAATTACAGGTATTTACTTACCAAAAATCATGATTTTCATCATTTTTGTGTACTTGCCGCAGTTTTCTGAAGGAGCCGTAACATCAATCCTAATGAACCAAAGTGGGAAATCTTCCCTATGAGTCTGATCATAAACTAAGTGAAGCGGATTCCTCAAAACACAAATTAACAAAATAAAATCATGCATATATTGGCAATATTAATAACACCGGCACACAAAAAAAAAAGTCTCAGTCGTTTTGACCGGACCCATATATTCTTATGTATTTTGACGCGCTGAATCCGAATCTGATATCAGTTTTGTCCATACACCCCCAAAATTTTGAGTAAATTGCGAAAAACCGTTAAAAATCAGTAAAAATCGTGAAAAATCGCACTTTTAGACGTTGGTAAACGTTGGAAAATTTTTTTATGAGTGTGTTATACATGACTTTAGTGTATATCTACCCGCTGAACCCAAATCTTTGGCCGTACACCCCAAAAATTTTGAATAAATTGAAAAAAACCCTGAAAAATCGTGAAAAAACGGTAAAAATCGTGAAAAATCACATTTTTAGATGTTGGTAAATGTTAGAAAAATTTTCTTGTAGTCTATTATACATGATTTTCGTGTATTTTTACGCGTAGAATCTGAATACGACGTTTGTTTTACTCTAGCACTCCAAAATTTTGAATAAATTGCGAAAAAACGGGAAAAATCGTGAAAAATCGTAAAAAAACCCCATTTTTAGACGTTTGTAGATGTTAGAAATCTTTTTTAGTAGTGTATTATATATGATTTTAGTGTATTTTTGCGCGTAGAATCTGAATACGATGTTTGTTTTACTCTAGCACCCTAAACATTTTGAGTAAATTGCAAAAAAACGGGAAAAATTAGTAGAAATCGTGAAAAATTGGTAGAAATCGTAAAAAATCGTATTATTAGATGATTGTAGGTGTTAGAAAGTTTTCATATTAGTGTGTTATTATTCATGATTTGTGATGTATAGTGTATTTCGATGAACTAGAAATATATAAGAAATTCTGCTTTTACACAGTTCTTCTTTTGTAGCGGACTCGTTTTTCATCAAATGACCTGTATAATGGATTTCTCTTTCTCTTTCTGCTGTCCTCTCTTCTGTCTCTCTTTAACATCCAGCAAAAATCAGCCATCATATTTATATCCCATCTTCCTTGATATCGAATCTCCATTTCACTTATGTCTTGATGGAATCGTTCACCTTGCTCTTCACTATAATCTCCTAAATTTGCGGGAAAGTAGTCGATGTGAGAGTGTAAGAAGTGTAATTTTAGGTTCATCAAACAACCCAAGTTTTTGTAATTTTTTAGTAACTCTTCGACTATCTTCTTGTAATCCTTACTTTTTATATTTCCTAAAAAGTTTTGAGAAACATTTTTAAAACTTTGCCAGGCGGCTTTCTCAGTGTCGTCCATGGTTATAATAAAATGGTCATCTTCAAAAAGTCGACGAATTTGTGGACCATCAAAAATACCCTCTTTTAACTTGGCATCACTTATTCCAGGAAACTTTTCTTGTAAGTAACGAAAGCAGTCTTGTTCTTTGTTCAAAGCTTTGACATACTGTTTCATAAGACCTAATTTAATATGGAGTGGTGGTAGCAGATACTTTGAAGGTTCTATTAATGGCGTGCATACAATGTTCTTTGATCCTGGAATTAAGTTAGTTCTCTTTTCCCATTCTCTCTTAACGTAGTGATTTACTCTGTCTCTACTGTCCCACAAGCATAAAAAACAGGGATATTTTGTAAAACCAGATTGCTGACCTAAGAGTATAGTAGCAATTTTCAGATCGCCACAGATTTGCCATTGATGTTGTGAGTACGTTATATTATCCAATACTATCTTCAAGTTTTCATAAGTTTCTTTTAGCTTTGTTGAGTGAGCTATTGGAATTGGTGCGAATGTATTACCATTGTGGAGAAGAACGGCTTTCAGACTTCGTTTCGATGAATCAATAAAGAGTCTCCATTCTTCATCTTTGTATATGTTTGGTTTTAATTCATCCACCAATCCTTTAACATCCGAACAGTGTGTCAGTGAATTTTCTGTATCTTTTGTAAAAAATTTCCTAAACTTCTTCTCCCTATCACGATAAAAGTAAGAAGTTGTTCCTTTTGCCAACAAGTTTTTCTTCTTGAGTGTTGCCGCTAAATATTCTGCTCCGTCTTTAGGTAAACCTAGATCTCTTATAAGATCATTCAATTCTTCTTGAGTAAAGGATTGAGGAGCTTTTATCTGATCAGCTGGCAGGTATTCATCTTCATCAGTATTTTCGTTATCCGAGGATTCATCAACTTCCATCATTTTTTCCTCACTATAAAAGTCCACATCCATGGCTGTAGAATGTACTGCCTTACCTAATAGTATCCCTTTTATTGGTCGTACGACCGAAGAAACGTTGGCATACGAAATTTTAGCTTTAGTCGCAGATGTGTAACCGGCGGTATCCGTCATACAAACGTAACAATCATCTCCAGAGGATGGTGTAGACCAGATCATAGGTTTCGTAAAAAGTAAATGCTTGGTTTCTTTGGTCTTTTCCCACTTACGTAACATTTTATCGCAACGACCACGAACTTTGTTTGGTATATAGCCTTCGTCTTGATGTGTAACGCTTATATCAAAGCATTTAGTATAAATCAATTTCAATTTGTCAGTGAAGACTCTGCGAGATTTTGCCACATTTTGAATGGAGACTCTTTATTGATTCATCGAAACGAAGTCTGAAAGCCGTTCTTCTCCACAATGGTAATACATTCGCACCAATTCCAATAGCTCACTCAACAAAGCTAAAAGAAACTTATGAAAACTTGAAGATAGTATTGGATAATATAAAGTACTCACAACATCAATGGCAAATCTGTGGCGATCTGAAAATTGCTACTATACTCTTAGGTCAGCAATCTGGTTTTACAAAATATCCCTGTTTTTTATGCTTGTGGGACAGTAGAGACAGAGTAAATCACTACGTTAAGAGAGAATGGGAAAAGAGAACTAACTTAATTCCAGGATCAAAGAACATTGTATGCACGCCATTAATAGAACCTTCAAAGTATCTGCTACCACCACTGCATATTAAATTAGGTCTTATGAAACAGTATGTTAAAGCTTTGAACAAAGAACAAGACTGCTTTCATTACTTACAAGAAAAGTTTCCTGGAATAAGTGATGCCAAGTTAAAAGAGGGTATTTTTGATGGTCCACAAATTCGTCGACTTTTTGAAGATGACCATTTTATTACAACCATGGACGACACTGAGAAAGCAGCCTGGCAAAGTTTTAAAAATGTTTCTCAAAACTTTTTAGGAAATATAAAAAGTAAGGATTACAAGAAGATAGTCGAAGAGTTACTAAATAATTACAAAAACTTGGGTTGTTTGATGAACCTAAAATTACACTTCTTACACTCTCACATCGACTACTTTCCCGCAAATTTAGGAGATTATAGTGAAGAGCAAGGTGAACAATTCCATCAAGACATAAGTGAAACGGAGATTCGATATCAAGGAAGACGGGATATAAATATGATGGCTGATTTTTGCTGGATGTTAAAGAGAGACAGAAGAGAGGACAGCAGAAAGAGAAAGAGAAATCCATTATACAGGTCATTTTATGAAAAACGAGTCCGCTACAAAAGAAGAACTGTGTAAAAGCAGAATTTCTTATATATTTCTAGTTCATCGAAATACACTATACATCACAAATCATGTATAATAACACACTAATATGAAAACTTTCTAACACCTACAATCATCTAATAATACGATTTTTTACGATTTCTACAAATTTTTCACGATTTCTACCAATTTTTCACGATTTCTACTAATTTTTCCCGTTTTTTTGCAATTTACTCAAAATGTTTGGGGTGCTAGAGTAAAACAAACATCGTATTCAGATTCTACGCGCAAAAATACACTAAAATCATATATAATACACTACTAAAAAAGATTTCTAACATCTACAAACGTCTAAAAATGGGGTTTTTTTACGATTTTTCACGATTTTTCCCGTTTTTTCGCAATTTATTCAAAATTTTGGAGTGCTAGAGTAAAACAAACGTCGTATTCAGATTCTACGCGTAAAAATACACGAAAATCATATATAATAAACTACAAGAACATTTTTCTAACATCTACCAACATCTAAAAATGTGATTTTTCACGATTTTTACCGTTTTTTCACGATTTTTCATAGTTTTTTTCAATTTATTCAAAATTTTTGGGGTGTACGGCCAAAACTGGTACAAGATTTGGGTTCAGCGGGTAGATATACACTAAAGTCATGTATAACACACTCATAAAAAAATTTTCCAACGTTTACCAACGTCTAAAAGTGCGATTTTTCACGATTTTTACTGATTTTTAACGGTTTTTCGCAATTTACTCAAAATTTTGGGGGTGGATGGACAAAACTGATATCAGATTCGGATTCAGCGCGTCAAAATACATAAGAATATATGGGTCCGGTCAAAACGACTGAGACTTTTTTTTTGTGTGCCGGTGTAATTATAGTGAATGTTACATATGTAAACATACGTAACATTCTACTTTTGACAATTCTACTCCACTTAGTTTGTGAGCAGACTTATAAGGAAGATTTTCCACTTTGGTTCATCAGGATTGATGGTATGGTTCCTTCAGAAAGCTACGGCAAATACACAAAAATCATGAAAAATCTAAATCTGAGTAAAAGGCATTTGAAGTTTCTGATGTAAATCATATAAATAAACTCAGCTATACTTACAGAAACTGTCTAGTATACCATGATTTGTTTTTGGGACTCAAATATGCATGCTATAAAGCATATTTGGTGGTACGTGGACAACATGCTGTGTGATAATAGTATACAGAAGCTAAAAATAAAATAAAAGTTATCGTTACCTATTCATAATCAAGTTACACTAATGATTACAGTTACATGCAGTACTTACCATAGAACATTTCAAGTTGTTAGAAAGCATGCAACATTTTCATAATTTTAACCCTGTCGTAACCCCTTAAGGGACTGTCGTACTCCGAGCGCAAATATACATAGTATCTAGCTTTATCGGCAAACGTGCGAATTAAGCGCAACAAATTCAGATTTATTTTTATACTTTTTTACAAACAATGGTAACGGCGATCCAAGGTGGTGCGATGCTACGAGCTGGCACTTACACATCATAAAACTTAGTCTTCGGCCGAGATCCAGTTATGATGTTCAGAAATTTAATTATGCAAATGTTAATTCGGATAAATGACTGAATAATGACTGCAAACTATATGATAACTGCTGCAGGCGGCAAGAGAGCTGGCAAGAGTAGAGGGCGTTTGTAATGATAGTATATTGTTTTAAGTTTTAATACTTTACAATATGTGGGAACAGGGTATTCCGGTTCCCGCGGCAGCCTACAATACATAAGTTTAGTTAGATATATCCATATGAAAGCTATATTTAACGCATTGCCAACGACATCCAATTTAACATACGTGCGATCATAAACAGTGTCTTAAAATCGCCTTAGCAAATCGAACTTTAAAAGTGCAGAAATCGACCAACCGTATAATAGCCTGCACAATAAACACGACTGCCATTCTAATAACTCCTAACCTCAATAAATGACAACAGATGAGAAGAAGAGTGGAATTGAATAGGAAAGTAGAGTGTGGGTATTCTGACCCATCAATCGATTGCGGAGAAATTCAAGCAACGGTATGAGAAGGCAACATCAACAAAGACTCAACGCATATAAGGCAAAATTACACTAGACGTAGTCTTTAACTCTGCGAGCGATCTCGCCGAAGGGTCACAATTAGCCATAATGCATCAGCGATCGTGCCGGAAGCTTCGAGACGGGCTACAACCTGCAGGCATCAGAACAGCATGTCCGTCCTGCTTGGGCCGATATCGAGTCCAAAAAGGCGAAGGAGCCTCGATTAAATACCGGCTACTTGTGAGCGTGTGCCGTAATGGCTGGCTGCCATCGAGACTCGCTTTTAATTCCAAATTCCCGCAATTTGTGTGCGTCTGCGTCCATGTGGCACAGGTATGCCGCTATTTTTAGAGAGAGCCTCTCTCAAGGTTACGTTTGCCGTAACAGATACCACCGCAGTCGCTAGTCTTGTGCACCAAGAGATTCGCCTCTCGAGAGCAAGAGTGTTTGCGTGCGATAAGTGGCTGGCTCTGTGTGTGTATGTGTGTGTGTGCGTGCGTGCGTGCGTGCATGCGTGCGTGCGTATGTGTGTGTGTTCTATGCTGCGCATGCACATTTTTGCGCTTCTATAATCTATCCTGTACCTACTCTCTCGAACTGGAAGCGATTGTTGGAATAATTCTGAACTGATGGAAGGCTAGCCCGCAGATTATTTAAATACTTATACCTACACATTTACTTGCCACGAGCTCTTTATTTCTGCCTGCTATAGAACAATATACTTCTCTTATTGAAATTTTAATTCCGACTACGAGTACTATTTAAAGCCGATTCTAATCGGATTATATACGTTTATTTTGAGCGATAATCTATTTGCATTTAGTTGACCTATCGATTATGGAACAGGTACAGGTGCAGAGTTGGAGCTAAGTCTATATATCGTTCTATTATCTTTTATCTAGAAATGAAAGTAAAATTTAAAAGGAACGCGAGCGATGGAAATGGAGGCTGTGTATAACAAGACAGCTTTGGACTCGGCTTTGGAGAATGCAATCAGATTCTTGACTAGTTATCAGATCTCTGGATGCGCTCGCAACTCACAAGATAAAGTGATTTACAAGGAGGATTATGACGTCAGGCAGCTGCAGACTTGAATTAGAGTCTGATAACAAGCTCGATATTTAATTGAAAATCTATTGTTAACGATATGAGCAAATTCTCAACTGGTGCGGGCTGCATAATTGAGCTCACTAAAACTATCGTTGTTTTACGTTAAAAAACAGGTCAGATATTTATTTAATTACTTAATTCGTACTCACAACTTGCATTGTTCGTATATCTTTTTGGAAAATCGACAAAGGAATGTAAGGTAAGCCCGCAGAGCATTCGAGCACTCCAATTCCCATCGGGCGAAACAGAAACAGAAGCAGAGTCGGGTACAGCTCTACGCAAAAAGTTCATTTTCATCTCATCAATCGCTCATTTCCATCGATCGTAAGCCTATTTTGAAGCATAGCTCGCGCGCCAGTGATGGCTCTGTGACATCATCTAGTAGGTAAAAAAGTTGATCGTTGCTCTACTCGCCGATCCACTTAGAGGCGAGCGCGCAATTAATCCTTTACTCACCCAGAAGAAAAAGAAGAAGAAGAAGAAGAAGCTGCGAGAGAGAAAGGTTTTTACCAGAGCAACTTATCCAGAGCGAAAAGGGTTGCTATTACCGTATCGAAGATTGGAAGGATCAGAGCTGCACGCGCAGGTACTCGCGCAAGTACGCTATACTACTAGCCAGAGTCCAGCCTCGAAGTGAATGTTTATGTGAGAGAGGGAGAGAGGAAGTGTATATCGAGCCTCGACGCTGTTATTCAAATCGCGCGTTCCTCGCCGCTTTCGGTCGAATTATTAAGGTTTGTACATCTATGCACGAGCCGGTGAGCAAAATTATGAGCTGTTTTTTAAACTTTATCAGGTCCTGCTCGACAGATTTTATGCTCTGAGACATAACTTATACAAATACATGTCTGAATTCCGCGCAGAAAAACGCGAGATAAGATAGAGCGTGAATTTCGTTGTATTTGCCTCGGCATTCGACTCGTTAAACAGCATGCCATCATTCGAAGATTACGACGTACCGTACTAGAAGCTATAAAATTATAAAAATGTAACGTACTGATATAACTTCCGAATCGATACAGTGCACATTTAAATTAGCTCCATTAAGGTCCTTTAATAGCGTTTTACAATTTAACAGAAGAAGCCTCACTCGGAGATGAATCGCACACAGGAGCAAACAGAAGGGAAATGCAAAAAAAATAAGAAGAGCGTAAAGAGCAAGCACAAAATGCATCAACTTGGACACATTACAAGGTTTATCGCGTCTAATAGAAAACAGAAGGCAAAGGCACAATAAAGGATCAATCGTTGATACTGGCGTAAGCGCGCGACTTACGCTTCCCAATAAAAGCGCAGTTTCAGCCAACGTCCAGCTACCAGTAAACGTTTGTTGCTTCGCTACAGGCACTATGGAGAAACTATTAAACTGACGGGGACAAAGTCGAAGAGGCGTCATAAAACGCTCAGAGGGAGAGGGACAAAAGAAAACGTTTTCGTCAGTTATCCGTATTCACGTGGTCTTATACAGCTGATAATCAGGAAATTGGCCCAATACAGCCAATCTCGTTGTACGTATCGGGCTATACGAGCTTGAATCTGTCTACTCGGAACGTTATGATTTGCACCTGACAATTTACACTTTTATTCGGATCCTGACGTAATTCAAGATTTCAGAACGTTTGGATTAACAATATGGATGTTGATACGATTAGCAAATTAGCATTAAGGATCGAACGTGTAACATTATTGAATTACGATTCGTTTAAATTTTGCAATTGCAAACAAATGGCAACAAAGAGCCTCTTTATGCTACTGCGTCACTACCTGTACACCAACTCATATACTGTATAGCATGTATGCTACGCACAAGCATAGAGTAAAAAGTATACAAATTACAAGGCCAGACACCGTAAACACATACGTGCAATGCACGCACACACAAGCGATTAAAAATCAAGAAAAACGAGGAAGAGAGAGAAAGAGTGAGAGAGGAAAGCTGAGAATTACGGGCCATTATTAATAATTGTCCGAGGCGCGCATGCGTAATGCGGCCCATGGCGGAGTCTCACGCGATTTTCTTATTCGTGCAAATGAACGTGACACCTTCAAGGTTATGGTGTTCATAACAACCTTTTGTACGCACTATTGTTTACGAAGCGTGTACATACGTGCACCGAATGGAGTATTTTAACGCCACTTACGTAGGTATAAGTATATAGAAGCGCCCTATAAATTTCGCTGGTGATAATGAGGAGTTAACCCTGGAAACTACGCATGCGCAGAGTCGTCTTGTCTACCAACATAGCACTATCCGCACTTGCAATCAAAAATTCTCGCACTCCTATATTGCGACTAATGCAATGTATAAATTCTCTCTCTCTCTCTCCTCCGATAAATCGTTTTCCCGCGAAATAATTAATGCTTGGCTGCAAGATATATTCGTCTTCCTTGCGACTAGGGAGGAAGAAGAACACTGAGAGTACCTATAGTTGGTAAAAAATTAACGGAGGTAAACTTATGTGCCTCAAGAGGGAGATCTCAAGGCCGGGAGATGCGGAGATCGCAAATTTGTTCTTACTCGGGACTCGCGTGTTCAGAAGTTTCGTTTCGTAAAGTATATATTTATATATATATATATGTGTGTGTGTGTGTGTGTGTGTGTGTGTGTATGTGTGTGTGTGTGTAA
Source organism: Philotrypesis tridentata (assembly GCA_018906965.1). Taxonomy (NCBI): domain Eukaryota; kingdom Metazoa; phylum Arthropoda; class Insecta; order Hymenoptera; family Pteromalidae; genus Philotrypesis; species Philotrypesis tridentata. Next base: position 385,633 of record JACCIB010000085.1, read on the forward strand.
ATATCTGGCGAGCAAATTTTAAATTATCGTTATCACATGGAGACACAACGCATTGCTTACATATATCTATATGAATGCACATAGGCTGCCACTCATGCTGCTGCTATTAAGCTTTTAGAGGTTAGCTATTTTGCCTGGAGTTCAGGAAATTTCCTTCTTATCTTCATTATTCGTTATGAGCTAGTAGGGTAAACAGCCCAATAGATAGACACTTACCAATAGATAGATACTTTGGAAATAAATTAATTATTACAGCGCTAGAAAAATACAAAATAAAAAAAAAATTCTTTGCATTAGAAACAATAAGTTCCCAATTTTTATTAAAAAGAAAAAATTTCTTTTTTCAAATTTTAAATTTGGCGCCAGAAAATATCTAAACTCGAAGTCTCGATTAGCTATAGACTCACATGTGCCTGGTGGCATTCGATAGTAAGGCGTCGGTACAGACATGTAGTATTTGTGTAATTTACATTGTTTGTTTACCTTATTAAAGAGGTAAGTAATATATCATTATGTTCCTGTTGAAAATTTCTATTCGCTCGTATAAAAATTTACGAAGAACAATGCATGCACAATCTCATATTTACTATCCATTAAAAGGGCACGTTTCATAACCTAAAACCAATAGATAGACATACTTTATTTATGTTGAGAATCTGACTTAAAATTTTCTCTATTCATTTAAAATCAATTAAAATTATATTGTTCATGTATATAAATAATTATTTGTTCTTCAGATGTCAGAAAAAAACGCAAGCATCAGTCATATCAGTATTCTGATAATGATTTGGAGCAAGCTGTGGAGAGGTGCAGGAAAGAAGAATCATACAGAAAAGTATCCGCAGAATTAAATATTCCCAGATCTACACTATTTGCTAAAGCTACGGATAAAATACCACTACATGCAAAAAAAGGCCCAAATACAGTTTTATTCCCCAAGATGAAGAAAACCGATTGAAAATGTGGATACTGGGCAAAGCCAAGCTGGGTTTTCCCATGCATCCGGAAGAAGTAAAAAGTGCTGTAAAAAAAGTGTTGGACGAAGCTGGTCGACCATCTCCATTTAAAGATAAAAAACCAGGTGAAAGTGGTTGAAGCTATTTTTGACGAGGCATCCTGAAATTAAACAAAAACAGACTGAATTAATTTTAAAGGGTCGAGCTTCTGTAACAGAGGAAAAGTTAAGAGAGTGGTTTGCTTAAGTGTCAAAGTGCTTAGAAGATAGTAATTTAGGTAGTGTTTTCCAGAGACCTGAGAGCATCTTCGACGGTGATGAAACTGGAATTCAGCTTTGTCCGAGCACTGGACGCCTATTGGGGCCAAGGAAAGAAAGGAACTTTTATGAAATTGCCTCCGGTAAAGAGAAAGAAACAGTCACAGTGCTGTGTTCATTTTCTGCGGCAGGTGCATCAGTGCCTCCAATGATAATGTTTCCCTATAAGCGTATACCAGCTCATGTAACCCAATCGGTTCGAGCAGATTGGGCTATTGGACGCTCTGAATGAGGATGGATGGTGTCAAGCACCTTTTACGAATACATAGCCAACATTTTTTATCCATTTTGTATTAAGCAAAATGTAGAATTTCCAGTAATATACTTTTTGGATGGCCACAAGTCTCACTTATCTTTAGAATTAAGTGATTTTTGTTCAGAGCATCAAATTATATTAGTCTCACTGTCCTACAGTACAAACAAGAGACTCAAGCATCGCTCGCAAAATCAACTTTTGCACCTTTATTTAAAAAAAGCATTCGACCAACTAAATGTTGACACAATAAAAAATGGCTTTCGAAAACGTGGCTTGTTTCCATTCAATGCTGATTCCGTCGACTACAACCAGTGCATTTCCACTCGTAGACAACTGATGAGAGAAAGTACTCTTGAAGAGTCAACGACATTGGATAAAAGTGATTTTATTTCAACAGAAAAATTTTTTAATGCTTTCATTCCAAAAGAAAAACTTCAAGAATTTATTAAAATAAGAGAAGAAAAAAAAATTCTGATGATACAGTCAACTCTTTGAGGAAAATTTGTATGGACAACATGAATTTTGCAGAGTCAGAAGAAAATTTGATTAGAAAAACTAAGTCATCTAAAAATGATTCTACTATGGAGTATGTGTGCAACAATACTTCTACGAGTTCAGATAACCCTAACTCTCATACGAGTCCTGATATTCTCAGCACCGAAGAAAGTATTGAGGTACTTTCTTCGGTTTGACTAATCAAGATATCCTTAGCTCTGTTACGAGTTCTGATATCCTCAGCACCTATACAGATGAAAATATCATTCTCACCGAAGAGAGTATGCAGGTAATAGCTATAAGTAAATAAAATATATTGAATATATTAGAATTACCTATTATAGACTTAAGTAATCCAAATGATGCTAGTCTAGTTGATATAAATGCTTCTAATGGTACTATCCCATATAGCACCCAACACTCTGGGAATATTGCTGGAATGTTGCTTTGGTAAGTAAAGTAGGATTAATTATGTTGCGGGAAGGTTACGTAACCAGCTGGCCACGGTCAGGCAACATTGCTGCGAAGTCGAATGTCCGTTTTAATATTACATCGATTCGATCGGTATTTCGGACCCATCCGTGGAAAGTAATATTACAGTAATATTGTAGGAAGCTTATTCAATTTTTTAAACATTTTTCTTTAATCCCTTTGTAAGATATTATATTCCAGTAACGTTGTGATAACATTCTGCAATGTTACCATAACATTGCTGTATTATTTCAATAGGGAAGAAATTTTTTCGAAAAAATCAATAAAAAGTATATAATATATTAATGTTCTGGGAATGTTGAATAAGCTTACTACAATATTGTGGGATTGTGAGTGTATGAGTAAGTGTGAGAGAGACAGACTACTCTAACCTCTCCCTAGAAGTAACCCTAGAGAGAAGGTTAGAGTAGGTGCGCTAGAGGGATGCGTGAGAGAGAGAGAGAGAGAGAGAGGGAGAGAGAGGGAGTGAGGGATGCGAGAGAGCGGAAGGACAGATCCGGCGCGGGCATCAGGCCTCGGTATCTGTTGGATTTGGGACGTGGGCGAGAACGGACGTTACGTGCTAGAGTACAGCATGGGCGTCAGTGTTATAGTTATTATTTGTTGTTGTTATGAATAAAGTTATAGTTGTTGTTACTGTTAATCTCGATGATCACTAGCCACATCTTGAACCCGCCTACACCCTGAATCCCACAAATGGGGGCTCAGCCGGGATGTGGTGTTAAAGTGATTGGAGATTGGTGAGGCGAAAATTTTTTTTCGCGCGCGTGTGTCGTCGAGCCGTTGGTGCCTCCAGAGTATGGATCGGGCAGGATTCAGTGAGAAGCCATCAACAGGATGAGAGGTCGACGAGTTATTTCAGTTATGGGAGCTGTGTGTCGTCGAGCGCGAGAAGCGAATAGAGGACGACTTGAAGCAGTGAGTGTAGTGTACAACGAACTTTGATAGTCGTTGTGGCCTAGTGTGTACGAACTTTGCAAGTCGTCATATATGGGCAGTGCGTGTGATCCGCGAGTGCACGGTGAAGTCGCGGATTGGAGGTGACGCGTTCGTGAAACAGGCACCGTGAGGACGCGGCGACGCGCGGAGAGACGCTGGAAAATACGACGTATTTTTCTTCTGAGAGCGTCGCGGGGAAAACCCGAATTGTGTCGGGCAGATGTACAGTGTGCGGGAAAGCTGTCGTTTACGACTGTTTATGGCGAACAGCGAAGACAGGATCGAGCAGCACGGGACATGTGTTCCGGAGTACGATTTTTTTTGGAGACACGAAAAGTACTGCAGTAGCCTGATTGGGGCCATAAATGCTAGGCTTTTCGGGTCGAGCGAGGAGCGAGCTCAGGCTGGTGGGATTCCCCAACGCTGAGGACGGCAGCAGCGAAGAGTTCGATTTGGGGCCATAAACCTGAACCGTTCGGGTTCAGGCAGGAGCGGCCGAGTGACGAGCAGCTGCAACGAGGGGCCAGGCGGCCGAGCCAGGCTGCGTGCATCGAGCCGCAAGTGAGACAGCCGATCGAGGGCCGAGGGAAGGGTCCGATCAGCTGTGAGGCTGCAGGTATGGCAGCGAGGAGCGATCGACCATCGGGCCGAGAGGGCTGCAGGATCGCAGCGAGCGAGCAGACGATGACAGCAAGGAGCTGTCATGGCAGCGCAACTGTCAGCAGCGAGCAGATGATGACAGCAAGGAGCTGTCATGGCGGCGCAACTGCCAACACTGGAGCAGACGACAACATCGACCAGCTGGCCGAGGGCTTCGAGATAGCTGCAAGGAGCAGCAGAAGAGCCTCAGCAGCGGAAGATCGTGTCGCGTGTGTATGTGTGCGGTATGTGTGTGCGCGTGTTAGGTTAGGTTAGGTATACTACAGCGTTTGTGTTAGGTAATGTGTAGTATATAAGCTGAGTGGATAGTCTAAGCTAGGGTTAGTGTATAGGTTTTATTTTTGTGTAAATAAGCCTAGGTTAGTTGCGAGCACTCTGCTAAGTAGGTCAGGTCTTAGCGGGTAATGCATAGGTTAATTCGTACATAAGTATACATAGGTAGGAGTATGTGTGCGGGTATGTACGAGTGAACGAGCGTGTGTGGATTCAGTGAATCCAGACCGGGTGGATTCCCGGGCAGCGTAGTGGACTCTACGCTGCGGTGCGAATGACGTATGTAAAGTGTGTATGTATAGGTTAGATACGTCTGTGTGAATGAGTGATGCTGTGTGTTCGTCACTGCTGTGTGGTTGGAAGTGATTGCTGTGTGGTTACAATCACTATCCATAGCTGTGTGGTCCTGTGTGGAACTCTTGTGTGGTTGCAGTAATTGCTGTGTGATCAGTTACTGACCACACAGTGTGAGCAGTGGATTCTGCGAGGCGTCTAGGTACGCGAGAAGGATCGAGGCCAGATCCAGGACTGGACTTGGCGCGGTGGATTCCGCGCGTCGCAACAAGTTGGGACAGTCGAGCGGTGGACTCCGCGAAAATAGGTTCGGCGAGGTGGATTCTTTGCGGAAAGCGAACCTGGTTGCTTGCGAGGCAACGTTGTTGAGTTTTGTTTTTTTGTTTTGTGCGTAATCCGGCGGGGTGAGTCTCGTGTGGAACGGAGCAGTTTTTGTTTTTGTTATATTGTTATTATTGTTGTTGCACAATGTGAGCAGACGAGCGGTCTGCTGTGTGCATGTGTTTATGTGTGCGAGAGTATGTTCGTGTTGTATGATTGCGAATGTACGTGGTTGTTGTGTGATTCTTGCGTGAATGTGTGAAATTGCGAATAGTTTTTGTTGTTTTCGTGTGTTCGTCAGGATTGGACGAGTGGTTTGTGTGTTGAATCTTGCGTGGATGAGAGCGAGATTGTAAATTTGTGTGTATGTATTGCATGAATGGCGACGTCTGGCATCGTCTGAGGGCAGACGATATGTCAGGAACGGCCGGTTGTGGGATTGTGAGTGTATGAGTAAGTGTGAGAGAGACAGACTACTCTAACCTCTCCCTAGAAGTAACCCTAGAGAGAAGGTTAGAGTAGGTGCGCTAGAGGGATGCGTGAGAGAGAGAGAGAGAGAGAGAGAGGGAGAGAGAGGGAGTGAGGGATGCGAGAGAGCGGAAGGACAGATCCGGCGCGGGCATCAGGCCTCGGTATCTGTTGGATTTGGGACGTGGGCGAGAACGGACGTTACGTGCTAGAGTACAGCATGGGCGTCAGTGTTATAGTTATTATTTGTTGTTGTTATGAATAAAGTTATAGTTGTTGTTACTGTTAATCTCGATGATCACTAGCCACATCTTGAACCCGCCTACAGTGTAGGCTAGTGATCATCGAGATTAACAGTAACAACAACTATAACTTTATTCATAACAACAACAAATAATAACTATAACACTGACGCCCATGCTGTACTCTAGCACGTAACGTCCGTTCTCGCCCACGTCCCAAATCCAACAGATACCGAGGCCTGATGCCCGCGCCGGATCTGTCCTTCCGCTCTCTCGCATCCCTCACTCCCTCTCTCTCCCTCTCTCTCTCTCTCTCTCTCTCTCACGCATCCCTCTAGCGCACCTACTCTAACCTTCTCTCTAGGGTTACTTCTAGGGAGAGGTTAGAGTAGTCTGTCTCTCTCACACTTACTCATACACTCACAATCCCACAACATTACTGTAATATTACTTTCCACGGATGGGTATGGAATACCGATCGTATTGATGTAATATTAAAACGGACATTCGACTTCGCAGCAATGTTGCCTGACCGTGGCCAGCTGGTTACGTAACCTTCCCGCAACATAATTGATCCTACTTTACTTACCAAAGCAACATTCCAGCAATATTCCCAGAGTGTTGGATGCTATATGGGATTAATGCAAATATAAGTGATAATGCGAGTATGACTGACAAGACTGATGCTGTATCCATTGTTCAGGAAAGTACAGTATGTGTGATGCATGAAAAAAGTATAAATGATGCCAAAGAATTAATTTCTGTAGAAATCAAAAATATTAACAGTAAGCTAAATTTAATAATCCCTAATATATTTATTTATTCATATTAATACTTAATTATAACACTTTTTTTTAGATGACAGTTTGAATACAAATGAAGTGAAAAAGGAGGAAACCAAACCTACAACTAATATGTGGGATAAGCACCTTCTTTGGCCATCAACTGGAATTACTAAGGGTAACATTAAAAAAAAGACTGAAAAAAAAATTACCCTGTGTACTAACGTCTGCAGAATGCAGAGAACACCAATTACAGAAAAAACAAGAAAAGGAAAAAAAGAATTGGAATTACAGCAGAGAATTTTAGAATGAAAAATTAAAAAAGAACAAAACAAGAAAATGAAGCTAATGATTAAAGAAGAAAGAGAAAGTAACAGGATAGAAAAACAGAGAATCAAGCAAGAAAAGCTTGAACAAAAAGCGAAAATAAAAAAGGAAAAGGCTGATGAAAAAGAAGCTTTAAAAAAGAAAGATATTAAAAGAAAAAATAACTGTGAAATTCATACTGCTGCAAAACGACGTCCATTTCAAATAATTGATAATAATATAATTAAAAACAATGATATTGCTATAAATTTAACAGTTAATAAAGAATAAATAATTTATTTAAAATAAATTTCAAAAAATATTCCTACTTACCTTGTTAGAGTCTATCTATTGGGCAGGTACTGTCTATGTATAGGTCAATCTGTCTATCTACTGGGTTATTTACATTTTTTTTTGAATTGTTTTTAATTTAATTTATTTCAAGTACGTATTAATGCAAAAAACGATTGCATAGCAATATTAAATGCATTTTTAATTAATTTTTAAATTAATTCGTTTTTAAAAAGTTTTTTTGTTTCTTCTAGAAATAATTAAATCTCCGAAATTCCTTAGGTGTCTATCTATTGGGCTGTTTACCCTATTTAGTTTTACCTTTTTCACAGCACGTTTGCATTATTATTACGGTCACTTTTCCGGCACCACAGAATTTCATTATCGACACGGAGAAAAATGGTCCCGTAAATTCTACGATTTTTCATCGTAAATATTACTAAACAGTACAGTAATTTGATCACAGACTTGTAGTCTGTATAATTTTTACGGTACAGTATAGTAACATTTCTTATCTCCTAAATTTTACTATACTGGACTGTAAAAATTATACAGATTAAAAAAAAGTTAACAGAATGATTTGAAATTGTAGCATATCATTTTGTAGATCAATGTAAAGCACCATGATTTTTTGCGGATTTTTATTCAGATGATTTTTTTGAGAAATTAAACATTGAAAATACTTAAAATAACATTAGCTCTTATGGGCAAACGAAGATTCCAGTCAATTTTACAATCTTTTTAATGAAAAAAGTTAACAGGCATTGAAAAGCAGTACATATTTTAAGAGTATATTTCCCATAAAATTATTTCGTATATTCGTTTATATACCATACAGAACGAATCCAAGAGTATTTTAATGTTAAAGTTAGAACATGAGAAAATCACGTAACTGACTTATTGTGACTCTGAGAAATATGGCAACTTGTTAATGTATATAGATAGACAAAGCATGATTTCAGCAGATGATCAAATAACCTGTCCACATAAGTATATTCATGTAGGATATCTATATAGTGAATCAGTATTACCAACCGCGGAAGCGCTATTGCCAGATTTCTCTCAACATATCACCGAAGTAAAATTAATTGATAATAAATAAAAGGAAGTTTTAAAGTAGTTTAATTTTATCGATATGGGGTTTTAATATAATATACTTGAAATATTTTTATTTGAAGTTGACAGTAATTACTTTCTCCTGTATTAAAGTATAGGGTACCCCTCTGTCCCTTCACCCCTTCCCCCCGCATGACACCATTGAACATCCTTAAGGGGATACGATAACGGTACGATAAAAAAGGTGCTTAGAGCCAATAGATAAAAATGAATTATGCAAATCCAAGAGACGGTTGCGGTAACCGTAACCTGGCGTAACTGCTTCTGCTGACAGCTACTGATTTTCGTACTAATGCCTAAATATTTTGATTCCAAATTCTATATGCGGATAGATAATACTGAGATGAAGGGTAGCTATCTCTTGGATTTACGTAACTTATTATATTTATTGTATGTAAGCACTTTTTTAATGTACCGTTAGAGACGGGTCATTCATGGTTATCGGATCCCTTTAAATTTATATAAGCTGAGAAGTGCTTACATGTATCTGTACAGACATTTCTAAAAAACATTATAATTGGGCTAAAAATACTTTAAGAACACTTCAAACACATTTTAAAGAAATCTCCAAAATTTACTATTACGAACTTTCTGAAATGTTTTAAAAAACAGAAAGAAGAGCTCCTTCGATTCTTATACTCAATCACGAATTCCAATCTACGCACAACTCTTCAGACAACTTTTTATTGTCAACACTATCAAAATGATCGTCAGAGCCATATATACATATATCCATATGCACAACATTGTATATAGAGGTCTGACAAGGTGATCGGCAGCATTCCTTGCTGCACTGGAGGATATACCTCCCTCCCTCCTCCCAACCTCTTTTTCTTTCTCTCTTGCAAAAAAAGAAAAGAATGTCACGGAAAAAATGATGCGATGATCGTGCGCGGAGAGGCTCCACTTACAAAATGACGGCTGCTTCACATTTCTCTTCCGTATGGGCGATCCGATCCGTCTCACTCGAGTAGCTTCACTAGAGCTTCTACGTACGCACGAGAAAGAGAGAGAGAGAGAGATGCGACAAGGGGGAGGGGAATGTACAGACAGACAGAAAAAGATTATGTGTTTACAAATGCAGTATCAGCAGCAACATGTTTGTCTTAGAGAACAGAGCAGATCATTTTTCGATGCTGCAGCAGCCAGAGTAGTAGTTGCTCTCCCTCTCCTCGATCTTGGCTCTGTCTGTATCTACATGTACGATTTCGACCTTGAAACGACCTTTCCTTTGTACTCCTTCTATATGCACGTGCCTCTTGCTCCGCAGTCTGCAGAGAGAGAGAGAGAGAGAGAGAGAGAGAGAGAGAGAGAGAGAGAGAGAGAGACCCAAGTTAAACAGGAAGAAAAAGAAGAGTATGAAAAGGAGAGAACAAAAATGACGGAGGAGAAAAAGGGGGCTGTGGCTTCAGAAATCGATCGACCGCCGGTTCAGGCGCCGGTCTCTCTCTCTCTCCCTCTATGTGTATAGTATTATACTCGCGTGCGTGAATGTGCATGCACATGCATGCGTGTATGTGTGTGTGTGTGTGCATGTGTATGTGTGTGTGTGTACCTCAATTTTCTTGTGCTCGCGCTGAGCTGAGTCTCACTTTGCTCGCTTTAGGATCGTGCCAGCACTTGCACCGTTAACATTCTCATTGTACGCCGTTGTCTACTGCAGAGAGGAGAGGAATGACTACATGGAAAACGGTTTCAATGCGTGAGTGCATGTACCTGCGAACAAAAAATAAAGAATCTGGGTTAGTTGTTTGCTTTGGAAGTGGGCTTATGGTGCGATGACGCTGTGTTTATGACTTTCTACTGAAATGAGGGCTTGTCACGTATTAAAAAAAGCTTTTTTCCTCCCTTTATAAGTCAGAGAATTCAATCGTCATGTCATCGATTTGGGAGTGGACCAAAGACAGGAAACCAATAACAGTTTTCTGTACCTTTCCAAGGATCAAGCTCAACCGGTAGTTCTTTTCACGTACATACACGAATCTTTAGCTACAACTGTGTTTTTTCTCAAAGAAAGGGCGCACAGGTTACTGCGACTCGCTTACATAAAGTCTCTCAAGGAAGAGAGTGAACGTAATTCCCGAGGAGTGGCTGCTGCTGCTGTTGTCGGTCGGGCGCGCAAGGACGACGACGGTTTTTTCTGCTTCGTGAATGGTATGTGGAGCTCCAGAGAGCGTTTTGCAACAATATACTTCGAGGGCTAATGTGCACGTTTGGGGTCGAGACGAGTTGCAGTTGGTTCTTCTCTCTCTCTCTCTCTCTCTCTCTCTCTCGCTCTCTCTCTCTCTCTCTCTCGCTCGCTCGCTAACTCTTTCTCATTCTGGGATTTTGAATGTAAGTACCATGTATTATAGTTATTTTAAAAGTGAAATTATATATAGTTTTTTTTTAATAAGATGATGAATTTCATGATGCAGTAACCTTGGACAGAATCCCGTGAAAGGATTTGGACCGCAGAACAATTTTAATTTAACTAAAATCTTTATGAACTATACTAGCAATTCACTTCTCGAGTACTTAATCTAAAATAAAATGTTAATAAAAATTTATTTTGGCAGAAGGAAAACGACAAATGCTAACTGCTCAAGTCTAATGACTATGAGTTCAATCGCGTGGAATGTGGACCTGTTTCGTAACTTTCAAGCGCGTGTAGACAACGTTTAAGTTAAGAAGGAATTTCGCTAAAGGAGAGGCTGCGTGGTACAAATTGTAAAAAGACGCATAAGTGTATGTATACTTAATATGTAGTCTAAATAATTAAAAAACCCGTTCTTTTTTAATCGACATTTTGGCGATGATTGTCGCCTTCTTCAGGAAAAAGACGCATCCAAATTCTTATTTTCGGATGTTTTCGTTGTTGACAAAAGATAAAATCTTCGCTTATCTTCGCTTATACTATAATGATTTTTTTACTGGGCAGATTAAAAATGTTATTTTTCAGGAAAAACAGAATAATAATCTTTTTCTGACACAAAGACGGAGAGTCTAAAAATCTACAAGTTCCTCAAACTCTTGAATCGTAAACAACCGGATAATCACCAGGATGACTTATCGTAGCAAAAAAGTGAATAATTCAGCCGTTCTACTCGTCGACGTCGTAAGAAACAATGGCACTTGTTGAGGTCAGAAAAAAGGACTAAGTACATAATGCCTCCGGTCTGGCGCATCGCTTCTTTCGCTCTTGCAGTTCTTCGGTTCAATAGCAGTAGCGAAGGTGCTGTACAATTGTTCGCTTCCCGTCTGGCGCCTTTTCTCTCTTTCCTACTTCTACTTTAGATTCGAGAATCTCATTTCTAGCTAAGCTATGTGCGCAGCAAGAGATTCACAAAATTAATGCAAGACAGCTACCCACTTTCGTAATGATGGTGTATTTCCATTGTCAGCTACGGTTTTTCCAAGTCTCAACAAACTGGCTGTACTAATAATGAAAATCTTCAATGTTTACCTTATGAATTTATATGTACATTAGAATCTTTCACCAAATAAAACTTATTCACTCTAGATGCAATCCAAATTTATATAAACCCTCCGAAAAGCTTGATATATTAAAACTGAATTTACTTAAAAGATATCAGAAGCTTCGATTAGTCCACCTGTTTTTATCACCTATAAGGCCAATGTCTAAGCGTAGTAAAAAAAAAGAGGTCTGAAACTACAAGCATATTATGTACTGCATGAGATACTGTCCCTCGCCTGCGCAAGAACCAGCGATGTATGCAGTTTATTATGAAAGAACTCGTGTCAATAAAGACACAGGGGGATAACGAAAGAAAAACAGCACGTGTCATCGACTTCGCATGATATTCATGCTGTCGACGATGCGTGGGAAAACTTGCGATTCCCGATAGTTCTACGTGTGAAAATGAAAACTTATATATAGTATATAGTATAGTATATATGTAATGAATCGATCATCCAAGGACAGCAAAAACGGAAATGTATAGTAGTAACTATACGGTATGTCCGCAAAGACGTAGAGCAGAATCGAGGGTAATTTCTTTATCATATGGTTTTACTGATTTTTTTTCTATGTTGACTTTCAAGAGCTTTAAATTGAGTTATTACGTAGTGAGTATAGACTATAGATTATAGGTGTTGTGCTATATACTATCAATGTCACATTGATGAATTTGATTATTCAGTGAGTTTAGTAACGATGTCATGGTAGGCAGTAAACACAGTTTTATAAGTGAACGTAACTTTCATGTAGAACTTTGATTGAAGTTAAACTATAAATGCATCGTCCATGATCTATCATAACTAGAATCCTAAATTGTATAATAATTTTTCAATTCCGGTTTCCAAAAGAGCAAGAAGAAAACATCTTTCTTCATACATAAATCCAAGATCTCATCATCTCTTCAATCATCATGGAATCATCATTCTGTAGTCACGATTCTTCGACAACAGAATCAAAGAGTTGTTCCCACGAGAGTAAATCACTATAAAAAGAAATAAACGTCACTTAATACCGCTGCGAACGAGAAAAATCGTAGAACATCAGCCTACTTCTCTCTAGTTTTCTTGTATACATATGCAAAGACAACTACGTGAACACTCTGATTCTCACAAAATTTACGAGTAAGTGAAGTAAATAAATTTGTAATTTGAAAAACGAGTCAATACATACCATATTGTAACCATAAATTTCCTTGCATAAACATCATTACAGAAATACTAAGGAGTTGTAACAAGCATCTACAATGCAATGTGCAGTAAAATATTTTGAACAAGCCATAGCTATACAACGTGTAATGTATAAAGACGCACATAACATAATGAAAGAAGACGAATAGTGTCTCCAAATATCGACTATGTATATAGTCTGTCATACAAAGTCATAAAAACCTATTGTAATAATTGTTAATTAATGCACACTAAAAAGATTTTCAAACGTCTAATCTCCAAGTTAGATAATCTGATCAAATGAGATATCAAGTAGACGATAAGCAAAGTTATGATTTATATCGAGTGAATATCTTTGTGAAATAATACATATTATATGATACTGGTAACAAATTGACCCATCGCAGCATGTGAACATCTCATGCAATAATGTCATAATATACGATTTAGGCCACTTTTATCGACATATACTGTTCTTTAAAGTATTCATAAACCATCTGTTATCTAATAGGCACATATCAGATCATATGCACTGAGTTGAGGTTGTATTTATTATTTTCTTTCTTGTTTAATAAAGGCTTGAACAGGTCCTTACCATGGACGAAACGTTACCAATGCTTTTTAAATAGAAGCTGTTTTTATTTCAACTAGGGTTGCCTCCCACAATCGACTAAATTGTGTTATACAGTGTTAATATGGAGAGGAATATAGAGATTTATATAAACAGTCTGCGAAGAAAGAAAGACCAGACTCAAACGAGGTTGAGCTTTTTTGATAGACAATGATCGCCGAAACGTCGATTTTTATAAAGAAACGGATTTTGATTTCTTAAACCCTTTCTGAACCACTACCTCGGAGAGATCGATAAAGTCAACAAAGAATATAATTAAATCAACTACCGAGGGATAAAATCAATTTATAATAATGAAAAATGGATGAAAAATTTGTCTGACATTGACCTTCCTTCTGAGGTGATAAATGTAGTTTCTATGTGTTAGGAATATTGTCACTTGAGATCATGCGTGCTAGGTTGAAATGATTGAGACACAAGGTTTAAGAATAATAAATCACTGTTTATTCAAACACTCAAACTGTGTAATTCAGGTCTCGTGTACATAATTTTAATGTTAAAGGAACTTTTAGTAAGAATGATATTGTTTCTACTATCAAGAATTTTGAAAGCAGTGTACGTTCTTTGAATATAAAAGCATCTAGTTCACTTTGAGATATTTCCATTAAAAATATTGAAACTAAGTGCAATAACGGTATTTCTTATAATAAGTTTGGAAAAGGAGTTTACCTAAAATTATTAATTACTAAAGAATTTGGTAATAACAATCTGTTTGTGTTTTTTACTCGTGCTTACAAAGGAAGTTTAACTGTGTGCTTAAATGTTAATGATTATAAGACTACAAAATGTGTGAATTGTTTAATGATGTCAATACGTATAAAATTGTAAAACGAAATCCGTTACTTTCTTTGCAGAAAAAAGTTTATATTTTGTCGAATGTTATTGATAATGATTATTTAGATGTTAAGTTTGATAATGTTAACCTAACCCAAACAAACACAGTTTTAGCGAGAGCTTATGGGTTTCCAAAAGTATATAAAATAGATGTTCCCTTTAGACCTATCATTTCAGCTGTCAATAGCCCTATACATTTGTTGGCTAAAATCATTAATTCTACTCTGAAATGTTGTTTACCTAAACCTGCCTCATATATTTACAATATCTCTTAAAGAAAAATTGTCAGATATATTTATTCCGTCAAGTTATATTTTAGTCTCTCCAGATGTTACCTCATTATTTACTAATATTCTAGTTGATTTCGTTTTACATAGTCTTGATAAACGATTTCATAGTATTCACAATAGATCAAAAATACCATTTTGTGTTATTATTGATGTTATACAGTTTTTGTTTGATAATACGTAATTATTTTTTAATGGTAAAATTTATAAATAAGTTTTTAGCACACCTATGGGTTCTCCAATTTCTCTGTAGTTTACTGACATTGTAATGGAGGACTTGGAAACAATGGTTCTTCATGAATTAAAAGAGAATTATGATCGTTCTCCGTAATTTATTTTTTGGCAGAGTTTTGAATTTCAATCCGAATTAGACATTACAATGAAAACGTAATATTATTTGTAATCTAGTTGACAGGGCTCTTTTTCTTTTTCGTCATGGTTTTCATAAAGATAATTTATTTATTGTGAAGAACTTTTTTAATGTACCGTTAGAGACGGGTCATTCATGGTTATCGGATCCCTTTAAATTTATATAAGCTGAGAAGTGCTTACATGTATCTGTACAGACATTTCTAAAAAACATTATAATTGGGCTAAAAATACTTTAAGAACATTTCAAACACATTTTAAAGAAATCTCCAAAATTTACTATTACGAACTTTCTGAAATGTTTTAAAAAACAGAAAGAAGAGCTCCTTCGATTCTTATACTCAATCACGAATTCCAATCTATGCACAACTCTTCAGACAACTTTTTATTGTCAACAGTATCAAAATGATCGTCAGAGCCATATATATACATATATCCATATGCACAACATTGTATATAGAGGTCTACAATGAAAATGTAATATTATTTGTAATCTAGTTGACAGAGCTCTTTTTCTTTTTCGTCATGGTTTTCATAAAGATAATTTATTTATTGTGAAGAAAATGTTGCTTGAAAATGGTTAATTAGAAATATTTATTAATTTATTACTGTATTATTATTTATTAGTTGTATTCGTTATCTAAAAATATTTCTGTTCCATCTGAAAATATTTCATTACCGTTTGATGATAAATTCCTTTGTATCGTGTAAATCGGGGTTCAAAAACTATGGTTTTACTATTGTACCTGCTTTAACTAATAAATTGAATAGTATTGTTAAATTACGTAAAGATAAACTTGAAAAATTATGTGAAACAAATGTTGTTTACAATGTCCAAAGCCATGATTGTGATGCTGCTTATATAGGCCAGAATGAAAAAAGAAATTTGAAAAAGAGAATAGTTGAACACACGAAAACTCCCCTTGACAAACTTTTGCCTATTCCTTCACATATCAATAATAATTATAGTTTTGCTTTTAATAAGGTTAGAATTTTGGATACAGAAAATAACAGATTTAAACGTTTACTTTCAGAAAGTTTTTTCATTAATATTAAGATTAATAGTATCAACAGACAAAAAGGCTTTAGTAATCATAGTTTAATCTCATTAGTAAACATTATTGTAAATTAAAAAATTTTTTTATTAAGAGTAGTTTTCATATTTTTGTTTTTTTAATTTTATATTTTATAATTTTATTGTTAATATAGTATTTGCTTAATTTTTTTGGATTTGACCAAATATAAACGTTGTGAATGTGAATTTTGACAAATATTTTGGTAATGTTTATGATAGTAATTTTTATCTTTCATATTTTTGTAAAAAATTTATTTGTTTATGTTGACTTTCTTCCTTGTTTAATGCGGTGCGATGATCTATATATATGCTTCTCAAGTTGGTTGTTTTTTACTGATTTTGAGAAGCACATATATAACGTATCGAATGAGAAAACTTTAGACGATTTAGAAAAAAAGTAGAAGATGAGAGCTTTAATTTGACCTATTAAACTTTAAAAACGGTCGGTTGGATCGGAAGGTACGAGGATTTGAAAAAAGGCAAATTTTGCTTTTTTCCGTGAAATCACTGGATTTTGGAAAATCCAGAGATTTTTCCTTTTCTTCAAATGGTATTAACTTTTGATTCAGTAGTGTGTTTTCAAAGCTGAATAGCTTAAATTAAAGCTGTTTTCTTCTACTTTTGTGCTATTTAATCTAAGTTTTTATTGATTTCGTAGTGTGTTATATATGTGCTTTCAAAGAATCATCTATTTAAGAAGCATATACATAGCTCATCATAAACGAAAAGAAAAAACTCTTTAAGTAATTAAGAAGTACAAGAAAATACCTTTAGTTTGACTTATTGAAGGTTGAAAACGGATGCTTGGATCAAAAGTTAGAAGAATTTTAAGAAAAAAAAGTAAGAGCGACCATTTTCATAAAAGCCTGAATCCAAGTTCATCGTCTTCTAAAATGCAAAACTTTTGATCAGCAAAACTTTTTGATTTATATCAAAATGAAAGGTCTTTTCAAGTACTTTTAGGAGAATGAAAAAAACGCGAAAAAAGTTAGCGTATTTTTTTTCATTGTTTGGCCCATAACTTTTTATTGGCATAGGGCGCTGTTGTATTTTGGTCAATTTTCTTTTATTGTATGTCCTAACAAGTAAAAAAAACCTAGTCCGGTTAGTGTGCCCTCAAAATCGCTCACTTTCCACTTTTTGGCCAAAAAATTGCCACCTGCCCGTGGATTTCCTCATATATGGCTGGAAATATAAAGAAATAATATATACGTTTAAGGGGTTGTGCCTGAGTTAAACCTGTAAAAAAGACATTAATAAGTAATAAGCCGAAAAAAATTATTTATTAATAATATAAAAAAAATCTGTCTTACTTAAAATGTAGGTATTAAACATATTTGTAACTATTTTAAAAAAATTATATACTTACATTGTAAACAATTACATGTATGAATCACTAATTCAGCACTTTTTTCCTTTTGCCGCAGGATATCTCAGCATCCAGATGATGAATTGATACCAGACAGAATGTAAAATCTTCTGAATATGTTTCTTCACTGCTTGAGCGGAAGACTTTTCTACAAAAAATATTTAGTAACTCATAAGATGATTATATCAGTAATAATAGTGAATATTACATATATTCACATACGCATTGATTTTTACCTTGTATTAGTCAATTCTGCTCCGTTCAAACAGTGAAGAAACGTATTCAGAAGATTTTCCATCCTGTCTGGTGTCAATTCATCATCTGGATACTGAGATATCCTGCGGTAAAGGACCTAAAATCATAAAAATGTCAAGACTGAGAAAAATGCATTTAAAGTTTATCGAAACACTTATGTATATTTAACTGGTAGTACTTACATGAACTACTTGGCATATTTTTCTTATATTTTGGCATAAGATACCTATATATTAAGCCATGTATGAAAACCCGGGTGCTGTACATATAGATATACTAGTATCGAAAGCTGAAATTGAAATGTAAGTTTTTAATACGCATTCACAGTCAGCATGTTTTAGATGAATATAAATTTTGTCATTGCTTACCCATTACTTTATAGGATCATTAGTAATTACTGTAGACTTTGAGACCATCTAACACACAGGCATCTTCTCGTGTACATGATATTTGTAGCCCATATACCTGAAACAATGAATACACTCACAAAGAACAGATTCTTCACAAATAATATGTTGTTTATACGTTTATAGTACAAAACACTTATCTAAAGTTGAACACTAGTGAGACTCAGAAGTTATCACAACAGCACAACATCCAGCTTGCACTAAACTACAGACAGCAGACGAAACAGCTGATGTCTGAATGCAAACTCGACTAGATCGGTAAAACAGTGATTTCCTGTTCCATATGCTGTAAGGGCGGTAATTTAAATTTGCATGTATGTTTTTTTACCCCTTTATAAGTTTGATTAAAGATTACAAGACTAAATTTAAATTCTAAATTTATTTTATTTCAAAATAAAAAAAATCTACGATTTCATAAAAATTAGCTATTACAGTACATACTGATTTCGTAAATAATTTGTGCTTTTTTTTAAATAAAATTGCGTTTTCAAAAGAAATTTGTGAACACATTGAATGTTACATTTTCTATAAAAACGCAATTTTTTTGAATAATCAAAAGCGCTATAAAACAAAATATGAATAATACGCAATTTTGAAAAATTGTATTTTTTTGGTATTTTGCCTATAACTTTGTAACGGAATTCTTTCGGGCAAAAAGGACTAAGGCAGCTCATTCTGCAGTAAATTTGCTTTAAAAAAATCAAATAAAAAAATTTTTGATTTTTTAAAATTTTAACTCAGGCATAACCCCTTAAAGATAAAGAACACGATCTTTTAGATCAGATCAAATATGATTGATGCGCATTGTTGAGCAAGTGTAGTTGGTGTTTACTAGACTAACAGTGTTTGTTAAGTTAACTCGTAAATATTAACGTTTAGAACCTTGGTAGAAAATAAAGCAACCAAAATGGTCAGGCTAGTAGCAGTTCGTTATAATTTGAAGCGAACGGTTATGAATTATGTTAGTGAACGGTTGCTCAACGGTTGCTTAAAATGTTTATAAATGTGTTGAGGTTAGGACAATGATTATACCTAACAAATTTTCACGTCTGGGAGCTCTTACTTGTCTCTAAATTTTTTTTAGTCAGTTCCAATCTACATAAATTAGTGTGACTGCAGATAGGAGCAATCTAGAAGCAATTTTGGAGCAAATGCATTTTTTTGGACAAGATTTAGGATTAAGATTGTAAATTCTGTTATGTACATAATTTTGTTTTCGAAGCTTGAGAAACTTGTTTTAATATTAAAACTGTACTAAAAATACAATTCTATAATGATAAATTGAGTAAACATTCAGTAAAAATAGATTTTAGGTAACCGAACAATTTTTCTTGTATCGATCGGTCTTTAAGTCGAAGTACCAACTCTTTTATTCATAGAATTAGGCAAAAACAAAAAATACGAACTAATTCGACTTGAAAAAAAGATAAAAAAAGGTGTCTATAAGATTTTCTGCAAACCTAATAGTTTTTTAATTAAAAATCATACAGTGTTTGGGGTTCGATTCGACAGTCGCAGTTGAAGAGAATTGAATTTCAAATTTAAAAAATAAGCTGTTCTAAGTTGAGATGTACAAGTGTATAAATAATTTCATCTATGTATTTCAGTTTTTTTTTTTATTAAATACAGGTCTTCCACTCATTACTGTAAAATCAAGCATGTATATCAACTGTAGGTTAGTTGACGTCATGTTATTACAGGTGTTCTATCACTCAATGGATTATCGTTGCCCAACAACAAGTTCTCACAACAATACATATTACATGCTCTGTCAAGTCATTCAACAAATTTTAACGTGAGCTTATGTGTATCTAACAACAAACGTACGTTTACGTAGTCACGAGTATTAGCATTTAAAGACACGATCGCAGATCGTAATCTCTTAAAGCTTCTTCAGCTTATCGGTAAAGAACAAGAAAGAACTTGCAAGTTGAGCGAGAGGGGAAATTTTTCAATTAGCGCGAGACACACCTCACGAATATCGAGCCTTTTGCAGGAAAGCAATTGCGATTGATTCTCGAGATAAACCGGCATAGGATAGATATGCTCCGGGAAGCTTTATCAATGGCCGCCAACACACAGCGAAAACGGGAGCGCGAAAAGCCTCTTGTATACACTCGTAGTAGGTTTTTACACACAGTTAAGTTAAAGGCTCTATATACGTACTTCATAATGCGGAGATCGGTAATAAGGATCCAAACGTTGATTTGCAATAATTAACTACGATTGCCCTACTCTTAGATTTGTTGCAACTCGCTGTGCGCATACGCACAAAGGCAATTGTGAGCTTGATCCCGGAAAAGCATGTGCGCATGTTTAATCTCATTATGCGAGGAGGTACGAAAGGAAATATAATTTCGTCGTGTACTTAATGAGGACTGTTTAATGCAATCGATTGCATGCAAAGTGATCTACTACGCACGCGGATCAGTATCGGTATAACTAATTGATTTTCCTCCAGGAATTCTGTGGAATAATTAGTCACCCGCATTGCTGATGTCGAGCGCAATATCGATCGCACTAATAACATTCTAGGGACTTACGTAAGGTTTCGGTGGCGCGCGTACTGCGGAGAGGAATATATCCCTGCACAGATTGCCGATTTTCGCATGGGTGCAATTTACTTATTTAATTATGCGTATGCAAATTAGGTAAAGTGGATTTCAGCGATATATTTTTACAGTGTGAATATAGTTATTAGCTTCCCGAGCTTGTCGTAAAGAGCCGGTTCGCCGAACCGTTTTGCGGGATTTATAATCTATCTACATTTTAAATGGGGCGTTGCACATAGCTATCGGTATATAATGATTTATTATTATTCGCTTTTTAATAGCCCTGCTAAAATTTGTGTACTTACTTTACACAGATAGATAGCGTTATACCTATGTAGACAGATCAAGTTTCCATTGAGTATTATCATTTTATTGTACGGGGACTGCTATAACAACTTCAATATACCGATTTTCATATTACGAGTAGAAAATCAGCAACAAAGCCGCTGCTAAAAATAACGCTATCTCGTAGCTTTCGAAAGCGCCCAGAGCAAGACGTTCGCGCTACCATAATCCATCCATTTAAGACTGCGGCGCGACTTTTCCCTTGCTTTATCGATCGACCGATTTTGCGCGTGGATTGCGACGTCTCGTGGGACTTTAACGAGGAAAACGCTGCCGATAAGTCACGAGTGTTCATAACTAGCATCGGCCTTGCGTGAAACTCAATTATTTGCCAAGGAATGTGAAGTTTTTTCCGCTGTATACGATAGTCATCATTATCGAACGGTCACAGATATATATTGTATCAATTTTTTGCATCTTCCTAAAAACTTCTAAGAATAGTAATAAATTTAAGTTGCGCACATAAAAATCATCACGAAGAACTTTCTGAAAAATGGGCATTTAAGTTCTACTGTATCTTCACAGTCATGCGTGGTAGTTCAGCCATAAATCCTTATGGGTATTGTTAGCTAGCAACGCTAGTACCTATAGCGCCACGTACCTTTTAGTCTAAAAGCAACCGCTAGTGATTTTCTATCGCTAACTTATTAAAGGTTGAATAAGGGGAGAGATTGATTACATTTTTTCATCGGATCAAGTCAGACGCTGCTTGTATCTATGGTATTGCTTGATTAATTGGGCATACTTGGCATATCCTGGAATGTCATCCGGATCAGATCAACGAAGTCTGCCACTCGGTCACATCGGGTCTCGTCTCCTCCTCCTCCTCCTCCTCCCCCTCTTTCTTCAGCGAGAAGTGTTCTCCATTCGCGGAAAAGCGCAGCTCACTGAATACCGTTACGATAATATGGTACCTGGGAGTCTATCTAGCGGTAGTGAAAAACGTAAGACGTGGAGGGGGGAGCATGAGGATTGTCTCCTCACGTCGGGATGCCAAGAGAGTTTCAGAAATATTCATAGAATTTGTAACTCACATATGGTTAAGATTCTGCCATCAGATACGATAGGGTTTTTGATGCTCACCTGGAACAGAAAGAAGATATTCTCAATATTACAAAAAATTACAACGATAAAGAAAAAAAGATGTAATGAACTATTATTTTTTACAGTTCTGCGAAAAATCACTTCGATTTAAACAACCAGATGCACAGTAAAGTGGTTTAGAATATTTTAGAAATAATCAGAAAATTTGAATTTAGCGGAATGTAAAGCACAATTTGATTACGCCACATGGTATCAAAAGATTAAAATTAGTAAAATATAGGAAACCCCCTCGCAGGATCTTGAAAAAAAGTCAATAATCACTAATTTTCCGATAATTGGCATAAATGGCTAATTTATGAATAATAATATATTCTCGTATAAAATATTCTCGTGGGAGGAAAAACATAGAAAAGGATGTCCGATCAACTAGGACACATCCTATAGATAAAAGCTTTTATGTCCATTATTGGCGGTTATAGCGATAGTTAAATAAGGGAAAAATAAGACATAGCCTGTAAAATCGATTTCCGATCGAGGAGACTGCTGGAACAGCGTGGAGGGAAGCGAAGAAAGTAGGAGCTGGCATAGTATCGAAAGGGAAGGAAGAGAATTCGAGCAACGATTATGCGGCTATACGCTTAAGTATATTTCGAGTCCAGCTTCGCCGTCCTTCTCGTCCTCGTCATCGTCACGCACGCATGCATTTCTGTATGTTGTGGGCTCATGTATATGTGGGCGTTCTCTGCGTCGGAGTGATCCAGTTAGAAAATGCCATGATGATTCGTGAGAAATGACTTGTTATTACTCTGTATTTTCCTTCGCAACTAAGAGTTCGTTCATAGCTTATAATCTTTTTGAAACAACGACCGGCGTGGTCTCTATAATTCAAAGAGTACAAGAATACCATAATATTTGTTGGTTAAATAAGGTTACGCATCCCGTAAGTTATCTTCAGCTATATACACGATACATTTACTTGACATGTTCTTGACTTGTAAGAAAAGTTTGCAAAGTATCAGCAGGGCGACGCAGAAACCTCCTTGCGCACATAACAGCAGCAGCCGCAGTATGTATGTATACGTCGCTCGAGAGGATTTCCCTCGACAGTGGCGCAGTAGCCATTCTCGCGGCAAGTATTACAGGAGGTTTTTGAACCCGAGCTAAGCTACTGCTGCTGCAGCCAACTGCAGCGCGTTCCTCTTCTTCTCGAACGTTGCTGTTGCTGTCGCGCGCACGAATACGCGCACGTATATCCTTTACATGCGTAATTGCAGCAGCAGCAGCAGCAGCAGCAGCAGCAGCAGCAGCAGCAGTAGCAGCTCTGGGGGAAGGCAAGAGCGAAATTGCAGGATCGCCAGGCACAGAGTGAGAGAGAAAGAGAGAGAGATTTTTTCGTCGTATTGTTTTCTTCGTTGAGCGTCCTCGAGCGCGGCCTGATCGGGATTTATGCGCGGGAATTCCGACGGCGAGAGGAAGATTCAGGACGGCGATTGATGCTTTGTTCGTTTTCTTGTGCTCGCTGAGAATCCTGGCGAGGTTAGATTCTTACTTTCATTTGTAACGATACGTTATTCTATTCCCCCTTCGGTAGCAACTTACTCGATTCATTACTATTGTATATGCCGTAAAAAATGATCATAACCTTAAAAGTAAAAGCTGTCCATTCGTCGGTAAAACAGATATTGGATAAATCTCGTTCGCACACAGCACAATCCGTATTTCTCGCGAGAGTTATTGCTGCAATTACCGCGGCGTATAAGATTTAAAGGGTCAAGTGAGAGCAAGATCGAGTACTTGAACGCATAAGCGCAGTCAAAGAAGGTTGTACAGGAAAAGAAAGAGAGAGAGAGAGAGAGAGAGAGAGAGAGAGAGAGAGAAGAGAACGTAGATTGATCTAGAGTTAAGACGTTATGCAAGCTGGCAGGCTGTGCGAACTGCAAAGAAAACTCCCTGCCC
Source organism: Philotrypesis tridentata (assembly GCA_018906965.1). Classification (NCBI taxonomy): domain Eukaryota; kingdom Metazoa; phylum Arthropoda; class Insecta; order Hymenoptera; family Pteromalidae; genus Philotrypesis; species Philotrypesis tridentata. Next base: position 409,591 of record JACCIB010000085.1, read on the forward strand.
GTGTCGGTAGCGGTCTGCCGTAGATAGGAGATTCCCTTCTTTCCCTCGCGAAAGAGAGAAACCATTCTCGCTTCTCTCTCTCTCTCTCTCTCTCTCTCTCTCTCTCTCTCTCTCTCTCTCTCTCTCTCTCTCTTCCTTGTTCGCTCGGTGAAGAGGCTATACAGATGCGCGCAGGACAAACGCTCCTCTGTCTATCGCAAGTTCTGCTGCTCCTTATTTACTCTGTCTCTCAATCCTCTTTCGACCTCTCTCCAGTCCTCGCCTCCTTTCTTTTACTAGCAGACTCGCTTTGAGCTGAAAGCGAGTATACCTACAATCGCCGATTGTTTTGCTACCCCGGAGAGAACAGAAATATATAGATAGAGAGAAAGAGAGGCGAGGGAACGCCCTCATGAAGCTTGAATCCTTTTGCTTTTGTTTTTAGCGAGCCGGAGCTGTCGAGAGGCTTGTTACGTGCTACTGCCACTGCTGTTGCGATTTTTCTTACCGCCGACGACTGACGCAATTATCGTACACACTTTCGCATATATATGCTATTGTGGGGAAGTTTTGCAATGATCGCTTGTGGGAGGTACAGGCACGGAAGAAGAAAAGTGCGAGTAACTGGGACTGATTTTTCTCCTAGCGATTTCAACGAACATTCTTGCGAATCTCATTAAATTTTGCAAGAGCTCTTGCACTAAAATAACAGATTACACTTTATGCAAACGAATGATGAATAATATATTTGCCAGTATTTACATGCAGCTCTACTATTCCTTACACGCACGTATACCACATACACGATAAACACCTCCTATAAACTTAGCTTTAACAAACTTGGCTGCCGAATTGAGAAACAAAAGTCGTGATTCGATTCAACGTATTTCCCAACGCGTGTGAATTACACATTCAAACACACAAACGTGAGCAACAGACACATTCTTAATATATACAAAAGAACGATGACGAGAGGAGTCTACTCAAGGTGTAATTCATGAGAATTTAGAGCTGAGATTTCTCATCTTCCTTTACAATGGAACTAACATGGAATGAAGTTTTATTCTACTACGCAATTGGTGAAACTGTGGTTCCTTAACAGCGTTATAATAAAAACCGTTGAATTCCCGGTATAACTTGAAATTAAATTTCTGAAACTACAGCTATTTCTATCGTTAGGAATGATGAATTGCACTACACAATTGAATGTAAGGAATTTGCATTTACTAATGTTTAAATGCATGAAATGTAATTTTTGAATCATGCATAACCGCACATAAAATTATTATTATAGCGAGTGAACGGTAAGATTTCTCATTATTCGCTTCCTGAGCACATTCCTGTCGTCGAAACCGTTCTTGCTAAACTCTCTCGATTGGATCAACATCTCGCTCCGCTGTGAAAATCGTTCTGAAATTACACTTACATCAGATTGGCTCATAACACAAGCGGCTTGCCTTTGTCGTCTCCAACTGCACATGCACGTACACGTCTGTAAGTTCTAAAGCCACTACTCTACGACGAGCTGTTACGTTAGGAACTACGCCGCCGTTATTTGTTGAGACGCTATCTTCAAGAGACGGGTAAGAGAAGCGCCTTTAATTAAGAGCAGTAATTTCGTTTTTTTTCTCCATAGATCAAGAACGCGAGCTGTCTGACGCCCTTTTTTCTGGGGCTTTTCTCCGAACGCCCGTGGCTTACGGCAGTTGGTTTAGAAAGTCTTCTCTTCAGTATCATAATGAAGAATATCAAAGTGCCTTTTCTATACATAAGTATAATAATAATATAATACACATTGGTTCACATAATATTTAAAAAATTTAGACGATTTCTAATTGTCTAATTTGATTGCAATACTTTATTACGTTCATTCTAATTATTATTGATAATTATTTTAGGTTATGTTTGGGCATCGCGAGCGTGTCGCGAACCAGCAGAACGAGGCGTAGCTCCGCGCGCACGCGCAGATGCGTTTACATGATATACACTCATCTATGCTTTCGATTTTAGACGAGTTTGCTCCTAGTTCATCGCGAGTTCTTATAATTCGCGAACAGAACTCGGTAACTATTATCGTATTGGCTAGTCCGACTCGCCAATTTTTTTACCAGGGAAGCTTATACTCAGGCTTAAAATAAAGCTTTGAGAAGGTTCGATCATACGGATCAACACCAAAAAATTCATGAAAACACCTTTTTCTATTACAAAATTATCTGAATAAGTCCTAATACTGCAATCGAGCTCTATTTCAACTTAAAAATAAAGTTAGCAGTCAAATTATGCTTTTCTATTACTAAAATAGCCCTAAAATCAAGTTTTACGAAGGTTCAATCATCCAGATCAACACCAAAAAATTTATGAAGATACCTCAATATAGTACAAAATTAACTGAATAGCTCCCAGAATTGCAGTCGAGTCTTATTTTAACTTAAAAATAAAATTAACAGTCAAATTATGCTATTATATTATTAAAAAAGCCCTAAAATCACGTTTTGAGAAGGTTCGATCATTCAGATCAATGCCACAAAATTCATGAAGATACCTTAATCTAGTACCATATTAACTGTATAGGTCCCAGAATTGTAGTCGAACACTATTTTAACTTAAAAATAAATTTAACAATCAAATTATGCAACTATATTATTAAAAAAAGTCCTATAATCAAGTTTTGAGAAGGTCCCATCATCTACATAAACGACGAAAGGTTCATGAGCATTAATATTCTTCATTAAGATTATTTTGAATTCAAAACACCTTCTCAAAACGTGAGTTTAGGGCTTTTTTAATAATATTTGACTGTTAATTTTATTTTGAAGTTAAAATAATACTCTTCTGCAATTCTGAGAGCTATTCAGTTAATTTTGTACTATATTGAGGTATCATCATAAATTTTTTGGTGTTGAACTGGATGATCGAACCTTCGTAAAACTTGATTTTAAGGCTTATATTGAGTACAAGCTTACTGTAACACACACACACACACACACACACACATACACACACACACACGCACACCCACACACATATTATATACGACTTCAAAAGTATTTTTGTTCAAAATAAGTTGAGAAAATTTTATAAAAAAAGTGTTCAATGTGTTTTTGTCGAAAAATGCTTCCCTGAGGAGCTGTTTTTGCCAACTTTGACCCATGTAGCTCAGAGATAATCGATGCAAAAAATCTGAAAAAATTCGGGGTGGTGTATATCAAGTAGAAGTGGTGATATAATATGGTTAGAAATAAATTTAAATTTTGGCCGGTCAATCTATCAGAGAATCGCCCATATATATATATATATATATATGGGTGATATATATATATATATATATATATATATATATATATATATATATGTATGGGTGGTTCTGACAAATCGAGCGGTCGATTTTTTGACCCTATCGAAAAACATTTTTAAAATGTTCCTAAGAGACACATGAGTATCCCTGAATTTTTTCAGATTTTTTGCATCAAATATCTTCGAGTTACAGAGGGTCAAAGTTGATGAAATCATGTTTTTTTGCTTTTTCTGGCTACTTTCATTAATTTATAGAGACTCAGGGAAGCATTTTTCACTATAGAGATATATAACATTTTATTCTGCAAATTTTCTAAACTATTAAAAAAAAATAGTTTTGATGTCGTATATATATGTTTAAAAAAAGTTATAAGTCATTTAAGCTTTAAAATCAAGTTTTAGGAAAGTTCGATCCTCCGGATCATAACCAAAAAATTCATGAAGATACCTTATTTAAATACAAAAAAGTCTGCGAAAGACCCAGAATGTCAGAGGCCTTGGTTTCTCTGTAAAAAATCATTATATCCGTTGATATATGAAAAAAATTTAGTTTTTTTGCTATATCGAAGAATTTAACCAATTTTATCAATTACGTAAATTTTTTTATAATAATTTCAATCATTAAAAAAATGATAAGGTTAGTGAAATGCTTCGATATAGCAATAAAACTGAATTTTTTTCATATATGAACGGATATAATGGTTTTTTACAGAGAAACCAAGGCCTCTGACATTCTGGGTCTTTCGCAGACTTTTTTGAATTGAAATAAGGTATCTTCATGAATTTTTTGGTTATGATCCGGATGATCGAACTTTTCTAAAACTTGATTTTAAGACTTAAATGACTTCTAACTTTCTTAAAACATATATATACGACATCAAAAATATTTTTTTTTAATAGTTTAGAAAATTTGCAGAAAAAAATGTTATATATCTTTATAGTGAAAAATGCTTCCCTGAGGATCTACAAATTAATGAAAGTAGCCAGAAAAAGCAAAAAAACATGATTTCATCAACTTTGACCCTCTGTAACTCGAAGATACTTGATGCAAAAAATCTGAAAAAATTCAGGGATACTCATATGTCTCTTAGGAACATTTTAAAAAATTTTTTCAATGGGGTCAAAAAATCGACCGCTCGATTTGTCAGAGAACCACCCATATATATATTTGAGAAGTAAACGGGCAGTGCGGCTCGCTCTCGATTCCAAATTCTTCTCGCTTTCACGTGGATTTCAAAGATTCCGTGTAAAGAAGTCGCGCTAGCTTATAAGCGCTTAGTGCAGAATGTACATTGTGTAGCTGTGTGTATATCAGTATAGTAGAGACGATGGCAAGCAGATCGATGAGAAAGTCCGAGAGGCGCTGCTGCGTAGAGGAGATGCATTCCCGTGCAGGAATGCGGGCCGACGCCGTTGTCGATTATGAGCATAAGCCGGCTACCGCTGCCGCCGCTGCTCCTGCTGCTCCTACTCACTACTTATATAGTAACTACCAGTGATAGCGACTATGTATATATATGTATAGCATGTGATGCTTTCGTTTAATTATTCGATTAGAATCAGGTTATAAAATACGTTTGTCACTTCGCTCATCGTTGAATAAGTTTTCGAAAATAGCTAGTCCCAGCCAACAGATGCGCAAAAGTCATGGTTGTCTTGGCTGAAGTGTGTACTTAAAAAGAAATGCAACAAATCTGCATCAAGCGTAAAAAATTAAGATGCTCCAGTTGTCGCTCGGTGCCCGGGAAAGTGACATTATTATCTCTATTGCGGTCGCAGAGCAGCTGCGATCAATCGTAAACCGAGAAAAGCTGTGTAAAATAAGTCTATTGAATCCTAACGCACTTGCGATAATGATACCTATGTGCGCTATTAATCGTTTATTTGAGAAAGTTAGCGAATCTTAATTGACCGGTATCTTTCATAACTGATTTTTACGGCGAAATCAGCTGCGAGACATAAAACTCTGAAATCCTCGCTGCCGGCCACTATTTTAGCAACTCGTCGAATGCAGATTCCTCTTTAAAAAAAGTGATAGCCTTTGTTATGAAGCATTTAATACGAAATTTTGATTGGTTGCTAAGTAAACAAGACTATGGTTACCATGATTAATAGTTCATGACTGATATACTGAGTGCAAAATACAAGACAAATCGCGCGTGAAGTGTCCTCTTTAAAAAAATGATTCTAAGTAAATTTGATTATGGTTAGCATAATTCATAGTTTATGATTCATATATATACATGGAGCACAAAACGTAATCCGAACCGCGCGCGCTTAATTCCTTGTAACCCATATAACGTAATTACGCTCTAATAATCTCGAACGATGAAAATATACGCGAACAAAGCGGAGAGCGCACTCAGCGCATTGCATTCGCAAACGCCCTCCAGAGAGCCAAAAAGGATATACGCACACGTACATCCAGCGTGATAAATCGTTAAAAAAGCTCGCTGCTCCTACAAGGTTAACTTATTCATCGAGCACATCCTTTATATCGAATCAAAGCGTGTAACAGCTCTTTCCTCTTTCTCTGAGAGAGAGAGAGAGAGAGAGAGAGAGAGAGAGAGAGATAGAGGGGGGGAGAGAGAGGGAGTGAAAGGCACATGCCAAAGCTTATGCCGAGCAGAGAAAGAGAGACAGACCGACAGACAGAGAGGCGACCTTGGCTCGTCATCCATGAGAGGTGGAGATGATTTTTGCATATGACTAATGCACTCGACTTTGGACTTCGCGCTTGCTCTGATGGCTCGAGGGTTGTGGATGTGATCAGATTTCGAATGCGAGTCTAATATGTCGTCGGAACAGAAGATTATTTTTCTTATGCTTCTTCTTCCCCTCATTATGCGGTACTATGATAAATATTCGTATGGATTGCGTTCGAATACAGAACTTAGGAAACTTAAGAGCTATACACACATGAGTTTTAAAGTCAAATTCACCACGGTTTCTAAATCTGTTCGTAAGCATCGTGACATCTTCAATCTATTTTTTCTGCAGAGAAGACCTCCGGGTTCATGGGTAACGTGCGTAATGTACATTGTACAAAGCATATGTTCTCGATGGCGTGTTTACACACACACACACACACACACACACACACACACACACTTATATATATATATGCGTACATCGGTTTCCTGTATCCACTGCAACCGATGATTTCATTCAATCATACGAGCGTATAGCCAATGCAGTCGAGAAGCAGGGAGGAATACACGTGGTAATTGTTGGATGCAAAAATATTGAATTTCCGGGGGACGATGCGATCATTTATGAGCCATTCTTTGGCATATGCATTCAGAATTGGTGATTGATGCGCGTGTAAACTGAGAAAAACTAATTTTACTATAATCCCTAGGAATGATAGAACATACTTAATTTATGAGCTATTTTCACATAGTTATATTTTTTTAGCAGTTAAAGTAATAAAAATTATACTAGCGGGTTATAAAAATTGCTATAAATATAGTAAAAATTCCTTTTTTTCGTATGTTCCTATTGAGGTCTGTACATTTTTACTATTTACATATCAAAAATACCGCATAGACGAGAGCGTTCATAGCGTCACGCTGTATGTCCCAGCGCATCGTTGATGTAAGTTAGGTTAGTTGATCTTTCACTCGAAGAATAAAAGTATAAGTACATTTATTGTAATGGGAACATTTATTAATATTTGTCCGTATTAGTCTCAGTTTAATACAGCATCGCTCGATTAACACTATCTATTGTGAGTTAAATTATATATGTGTTGTAACGGGCGATGCGCCCGGCGCGCGACATATTACAGGGCGTTGTTGGCTCAGTGGTATCGAATTTTTATATGCTAAGTTCCATCTTCCTCCGCCCGTTATAACGTTTAGTACAAAATCTCGGTACAAAATCTCTTAGTAGAAAATCTAGAGGGCGTACTGAAAATCCTGAACTCGCAAGTGATCAAACATGTTACTGATTACAATATAAGAAAGTTTCTTACGTTATAAAGCATTGTAATTGCGTGCGAGAGTAAACGTCTTAGGTTTAGGTTTAAGTTAGGTTAGGTTTATAGATAAGTTAATTCAAAGCGAACCATTGTCAACAAATGCTAGGAAGCGAAAATTCATTCAATTCAAGCGAAAATTCAATTGACGTCCGGATCATTCTCGAATACCAAACAAAAACCGCTGCTAACTGAGTAGCAGAATGCTTTTTCAAAGGAACATAAGCAGTACAGAATTGGATATACGTAAGGTTTGGCCACGGCTGCGGTTGAGAGTTTAAAATTGGCCATAAATTAATTTATATTTCAACAATGTCATCATAAATGCTTTTCTAATGTTCTTGTAATACTATGTCTGCTATTACAGCGACAATATCTATCTGCTATTAAAACGAGAAAATTAAGCTTTGTCTTTAAGAAAGCAAAATTGATTGCGATTGATTCTTATGACGCATTAAAATTAAATTTCTTGAAATTAGTCTGCGTTTCAGCGACAATGTGTTAACAACTTTTATTTTACTTTTTTAGTAATGTCTGCTATTACAGCGACAACATTTATTTTACTTTTTTAGTAATGTCTGCTATTACAGCGACAACATTCGTTTAATCTTACGCTGACACGTTAATTGAATTAAACAATTAATAAATTTATGATTTAATAGTTAGGCACTGTCAAATTACTGTACTTATCAATTATAATCTTCTGTTGAAAATAAATGATACATTTTGTTCCCTGTTGAAATTGTACTATTTTATTTAAATATATAATAACATTTCTTTATACTAGTACTGATCACCTTTATATATGCACGAAATCATTCTACAAAAATACTTTTTTTCAAAGAAAAACTTTACGCAGAATTGACTATTGTTATACTTTAAAAAAACATGTACTTATATAGTATAAATATAATGTAGCGTATAATCAATTAATTTTGTTTAGGCAAGGCAGTTAGGCAAGGATGGCAGAAAAAAGTGCAGGGTATTAGACTAAAGTGAAGGATGATATTAAAAAGTGCAGGGTATAAGATTAAAGTGCGGGGTGATAGTAAAAAGGACAGGATAGTAGAGTAAAAGCAGCTGCATACCAAATTAGGAAGCTATTTAAAGACGTGCTTCGCACGGGTGGGCGGGTGGGAAAAATAAACCATCAATCGCCTCCAAAATTTAATCAGATCTAAGTTAGAAGTGCCATAACATGTCCACAAAATTCGAGCTCGATATATCGATCCGTTTGAGAGTTATGGTGAATACAATTTTTGACACATACATACGAACGTCCGTACGTACGTACATACATACACACATCCGTACAATTATCAAAAACACGTTTTTCGGACTCAGGAAGACTCAAAACCTAAGAATTCATGAAAATTATCGATTTGAAAATTTGCACCGTTACAAAGCTTTCTCTTTGAGAAAGCAAAAGCCCGACTTTACTTATAAAAATTCGATTTTACTTATGAATCATGTAGATTGAACATAATTTGACTAAAATTTGACGCTCTTTCAGAATCTGGCATTAGATTTGGTATATTCATGGCAACAATTGCTGAAAAATGAATTTTTTTGAAAAAATCTCATTTTCGAAAGTTAATGTAAATTCCAGAGAAGCTCTAATAAACCATCAATCGCCTCCAAAATTTAATCAGATCTAAGTTAGAAGTGCCATAACATGTCCACAAAATTCGAGCTCGATATATCGATCCGTTTGAGAGTTATGGTGAATACAATTTTTGGCACATACATACGAACGTACGTACGTACATACATACACACATCCGTACAATTTTCAAAAACACGTTTTTCGGACTCAGGAAGACTCAAAACCTAAGAATTCATGAAAATTATCGATTTGAAAATTTGCACCGTTACAAAGCTTTCTCTTTGAGAAAGCAAAACCAAAACATCTAAAAAATATATTTTTGTCTAATTGAGATTATAATAAAATTAATTTCTATGTTATATAACAAATTTTACCAGTTTTAAAATTTACTACATAATATAGTAATATTTATTATATTGAGAGTATGTCCCGGCATTCCTATATATTATCGTAAGCAAATTGTTTTAAATTTTATTATGTCATTTTTCTCAGTGTACAGGTGATGCGAATAAATTAATGCTTCGTTTTAACGAGTGATTTCCGCTCGAGTTTGCTAAGACAATGATGATGGCTTGGCTGTGTGCTGAAATTAAATCGTTGGCACTCCTGGAAAATCAGTAATTTCTGCTGCCGATGAGTTGATTCGCAGTTTATGTATCAGTTTAAAAAAACGTTATACACTCTTTGGAAGAACATTAAATCTCGAGAGTTTCTGATAATTTCGAGAGTAGGTGACAAGGTGTCAAAACGCCCCTGGTAACTTGTAAATTTCACTTTTTAATATAATGTTCGGTTATCCGGTGAAGTGTTAAAAGTACACCATGATTTAACCAGAAATTACAGGACTGGATATGGGTACTCCAGCACCACACCAGGTGTGGCTTTTGACCACGAAATGGAAACTTGTTTTATTTTCATTGCCCAGGTTTCATAAATTCTACACTACTTTACAAGAATCCAGTTGATCGTGCTTCAAAGAGACATCAAAGAATCACGACGAGTAATTTTTGCTATTTTCTAGAGTGTAGTTATTTACTATATACGCACACCGCCTTTAATTTTGCTCCAAAGGCCTCAAACCTGTTTTATTGTGTATGGAACAAAAGACGCGCGTGTGATTCTCATCATCTATGCGGCTGTGATTTAATGATTACAGTCGCTCGAGGAGCTTTGAATATCATCTCAAAGAAGATAAGTTATACGAGAGATCAATACGCAGATAAATAATTTGGGAAGAATCAAAGCGTGAGACTGTTATTTTCTGAAAACTTGTGTGAATTCTGTCTCAAGCCTGAGGATTCGGGTGAAAAGAGAAATAATAGACTTGCCTGTGTCATGACTCATCTCTGAATTGCTGTTCAGGTCAATTTTAATGAACGAAAAAGAGAAAACGGATTGTTGTTCATGAAAATACAAGTATATGCAACGTCGATCCATTATTATATTATTATAAAAATGCGCTTGCCTGGTTGTTGCGGTTAGATATGCTTTTATGGCAACGCAATAACTCGCCAAACTGTCTGCCTAATTATTTAAGCACTCAAGAGAACAGTCAGCACTTATGGAACTTCAAATATAATTTACTGATTCACTGAAATATATATATTTGACTGATTCTCTGTGAGATCGACTGGCCGAAAAATAGATATAGCTATAACTCTGAGAATTTGTTCTGAAGGTTGCCTCTGATTAGTCTGAATTTTTTCAGATTTTTTGCATTGATTATCTTAGAGTTACAGGGGGTCAAAATTGGTAAAAACAGATTTTTTTTCATTTTTTGCTGATTTTCAAAAATTCATAGCTCCTCAGGGAAGCATTTTTCACTATTGGGACATATAACATTTATGTCTAGAAATTTTCTTAATTTTTCAAATAAAATACTTTTAAAGTCATATCTATAGGTTATAACCATCCTACGAATGATTTAATGTTTAAAATCAAGTTTTCAAAAGGTTCGCTCGCTGGGATCGAAACCCAAAATATGTGAAAAAGTACCTTAAAACAATACAAAAACATGTGCCAAAGCCCAGAATTTATGAATTTTTTTTACTAGTCCATTCCTGTTTCTACAAATAATTATATATGCCAAAATAGCTGCGAAAATCAATGAAAATCCCTTCTGGCGTCTATTATTATAATAGGCGTATGGACTCAATTCATCATAAACATTTGTTTAGGCTAAATTCTCTTATAATTTAAGAAATTGCAATATTGTCTGACTTAAAATATCATTAAAATATTAGATTATTTAATCAAAATAGCTAAAAACGATCAAATTCAGTCAGGTACTTTCTTGAATTATTCATAATGAATTGAGTCCATGCGCCTATTGTAATACTAGATGCCAAAAGGAATTTGATCGTTTTCAGCTATTTTGATTAAATAATCTAATATTTTAATGTCCTTTTAAGTCGGGTAATTTCTTGAATTATAAGAAAATTTAGCCTAAACAAATGTCCACAGTGAATTGAGTCCATGCGCCTATTGTAATACTAGATGCCAAAAGGAATTTGATCGTTTTCAGCTATTTTGATTAAATAATCTAATATTTTAATGTTATTTTAAGTCGGGTAATTTCTTGAATTATAAGAAAATTTAGCCTAAACAAATGTCCACAGTGAATTGAGTCCATGCGCCTATTGTAATACTAGATGCCAAAAGGAATTTGATCGTTTTCAGCTATTTTGATTAAATAATCTAATATTTTAATGTTATTTTAAGTCAGGTAATATTGTAATTTCTTAAATTATAAGAGAATTTAACCTAAACAAATGTTTATGATGAATTGAGTCCATACGCCTATTATAATAATAGACGCCACAAGGGATTTTCATTGATTTTTAGCTATTTTGGCATGTATAATTATTTGTAGAAACAGGAATGGACTAGTAAAAAAATTCAGAAATTCTGGGCTTTGGCACATGTTTTTAATCAAAATAGCTGATTATTTAATCAAAATAGCTGAAAACGATCAAAATCCCTTTTGGCATCTAGTATTACAATAGGCACATAGACTCAATTCATTATGAATAATTCAAGAAATTATCTGACTGAATTTGATCATTTTTAGCTATTTTGATTAAATAATCTAATATTTTAATGATATTTTAAGTCAGGCAATATTGTAATTTCTTAAATTATAAGAGAATTTAGCCTAAACAAATGTTTATGATGAATTGAGTCCATACGCCTATTATAATAATAGACGCCACAAGGGATTTTCATTGATTTTCAGCTATTTTGGCATATATAATTATTTGTAGAAACAGGAATGGACTAGTAAAAAAAATTCATAAATTCTGGGCTTTGGCACATGTTTTTGTATTGTTTTAAGGTACTTTTTCACATATTTTGGGTTTCGATCCCAGCGAGCGAACCTTTTGAAAACTTGATTTTAAACATTAAATCATTCGTAGGATGGTTATAACCTATAGATATGACTTTAAAAGCATTTTTTTGAAAAATTAAGAAAATTTCTAGACATTAATGTTCTATGTCCCAATAGTGAAAAATGCTTCCCTGAGGAGCTATGAATTTTTGAAAATCAGCAAAAAATGAAAAAAAAAAACTGTTTTTACCAACTTTGATCCCCTGTAACTCTAAGATAGTCAATGCAAAAAATCTGAAAAAATTCAGACTAATCAGAGGCAACCTTCAGAACAAATTCTCAGATGGTATGCGACTCTATCACTCGAAAGTATAGTACATAGAATAAAATGACTCTATCGCTCTACTCGAGTAAAATTGATTTTAGAATACAGGCTCTGCACTGCATATTCTCACACTGGAGATCTGTATGCAGGCAGGCCTCAAAAAAATATAAAAGAGAGAAATATAAATTTCTCTCTGTTGGCGTTTCGTCCCAGCTGTCAGAGTGGACTCCTCAGTAAGGCTCTGACAGCTTCCTTAGACGCCCGCCACTTCGAAGAGAAGCGGCATTTATGTGGTCTCGGCCTGCGTTTTTCTCTTGCAAAAGAGAACTCTAGTATAGAGAAAAAGAGTTGCATACCATCTAAACTTTGACACTGGCTCTTATAAGTGTCCGCTAGGTGGCGACCTGCCTTTTTCTCTATGCTAGAGTTCTCTCTTGCAAGAGAAAAACGTAGGCCGAGACCACATAAATGCCGCTTCTCTTCGAAGTGGCGGGCGTCTAAGGAAGCTGTCAGAGCCTTACTGAGGAGTCCACTCTGACAGCTGGGACGAAACGCCAACAAAGAGAAATTTATATTTCTCTCTTTTATATTTTTTTGAGGCCTGCCTGCATACAGATCTCCAGTGTGAGAATATGCAGTGCAGAGCCTGTATTCTAAAATCAATTTTACTCGAGTAGAGCGATAGAGTCATTTTATTCTATGTACAAATTCTCAGAGTTATAGCTATATCTATTTTTCGGCCGGTCGATCTCACAGAGAATCATATATATTATATATATAATGTATAAAAGTGCTCTCTGTAAAATCGACCGATATTTTAATTTTTTTCCAACCATATTAAATCATTTCAACTTGATGAAATACACTTCGCTGCACTTTTTCAGATTTTTTGCATCAATGATCTCTGAGCTACAAGAAGTCAGTTGGTAAAATCAGGTTTCTTTGCAATTTTCCTGATTTTCAAAAATGTATAGCTCTTCAGGGAAGCATTTTTCACTATATATGGGTGATTCCATGTGAAATCGAAAAAAATTATTGTTTACCTATTAAAAAATGTATGGATGTTGAATAAATTCCCAAAATATCTCATGAATTTTTTCAGATTTTTTCCATCAAGTACCTTCGAGTTAAAGAGGGTCAAAATTCATGAAATTCGTGTTTTTTTCCATTTTTTGCCAATTCTCATTAATTCATAGCTCTTCAGGAATGCATTTTTCAACAAAAGTGCATAAAATATTTTTTTTCATAAATTTTATCTATTTAAAAAAAAAACTTTTAAAGTCATATATATATCTTATCATTTTCTTACATCCAATTTAAACTCTAAAATCAGTGAAACTGAGATTTTGATCCAGATTTGGATAACCAAAATTCATGAATGAATCTTTTTATAGTTTAAAATTACCTGCAAACTTTCAGAGAGGATTTCAAAGATTAAGACCATTTAAAAAATCAAAATATGAATTTCGAAAAAAAAATTTGGAAAACAAATTCTAAGAAAAAAAGTTTCTTGTCATTTTTCGTAATATTGCTTGCTTTCTGAGCTAAAAATCGACGAAAATCCAAATGTAAACAGTAAAAAATGCGTCATTTTCATCGATTTTTTCTTCAGAAAAGAGGCAATATTACAAAATATGACAAAAAGACTTTTTTTCTTAGAATTTTTCAACAAAAAATCCAAAATTTACAATGATCTTAATCTTTGAGACTTACTCTGAAAGCTTACAACTGATTTTGAACTATAAAAAGATTTGTTCATGAATTTTTTGGTTGTCCAACTATTGGGTGTAAGAAAATGATTTTATATATATATATATATATATATATATATATATATATATATATGGGTGGTTCTCTGACAAATCGAGCGGTCGATTTTTTGACCCTATCGAAAAAAATTTTTAAAATGTTCCTAAGAGACACATGAGTATCCCTGAATTTTTTCAGATTTTTTGCATCAAGTATCTTCGAGTTACAGAGGGTCAAAGTTGATGAAATCATATTTTTTTGTTTTTTCTGGCTACTTTCATTAATTTATAGATCCTGAAGGAAGCATTTTTCACTATAGAGATATATAACATTTTTGTCAGCAAATTTTCTAAACTATTCAAATAAATATTTTTGATGTCGAATATATATGTTTTAAGAAAGTTATAAGTCATTTAAGCTTTAAAATCAAGTTTTAGGAAAGTTCGATCATTCGGATCATAACCAAAAAATTCATGAAGATACCTTATTTCAATTCAAAAAAGTCTGCGAAAGACCCAGAATGTCAGAGGCCTTGGTTTCTCTGTAAAAAATCATTATATCAGTTCATATATGAAAAAAATTTAGTTTTATTGCTATATCGAAGCATTTCACTAACCTTATCGTTTTTTTAATGATTGAAATTATTATAAAAAAATTTACGTAATTGATAAAATTGGTTAAATTCTTCGATATAGCAATAAAACTAAATTTTTTCATACATGAACGGATATAATGATTTTTTACAGAGAAACCAAGGCCTCTGACATTCTGGGTCTTTCGCAGACTTTTTTGTATTTAAATAAGGTATCTTCATGAATTTTTTGGTTATGATCCGGATGATCGAACTTTCCTGAAACTTGATTTTAAAGCTTAAATGACTTATAACTTTTTTAAAACATCTATATACGACATCAAAACTATTTTTTTTTAAAGTTTAGAAAATTTGCAGAAAAAATGTTATATATCTCTATAGTGAAAAATGCTTCCCTGAGGCTCTATAAATTAATGAAAGTAGCCAGAAAAAACAAAAAAACATGATTTCATCAACTTTGACCCTCTGTAACTCGAAGATACTTGATGCAAAAAATCTGAAAAAATTCAGGGATACGTATGTATCTCTTAGGAACATTTTAAAAATTTTTTTCGATGGGGTCAAAAAATCGACCGCTCGATTTGTCAGAGAACCACCCATATATATAATTTTAAAGTCTCATATATATATATATATATATATATATATATATATCTTTAGAAGTATTTTTTTTGTAATGTAGACAAAATTTATTAAGAAAAGTATTCTATGCACTTTTCTCGAAAAATGCATCTCTGAAGAACTATGAATTAATGAATATTGGCAAAAAATGGAAAAAACACGAATTTCATGAACTTTGACCCACTGTACCTCGATGGTACTCGATGGAAAAAATCTGAAAAAAATCATGAGATATTTTGAGTCTCTATTGAATAACATCCATATATTTTTGGATAGGTAAACACTAATTTTTTTCTGAGGAATGGAAAAACTGTGATGATTAGCTTGTAAGAAGCATCGAGTCATAGTTTCCATCCGTTTGCCATTCTTTTACTGTTCGTCGATCAGGAAGACGGCGTTCGTTTCTAAATTCTGCCACTGATGAGGGGATGAATACATCCCGAAACGTTTGGCAGTAATAAAGTTACTTGGCTCGAAGAGACGCACAGTTTTTCCATTCCTCAAAACTTCCACCATCGAGCGATAACGTCATTATTTATAATACTAATTTTTTTCGATTTCACATGGAATTACGCACGGAAAAAAGTGCGCCAGCGTTTTACATAAGCGCCGCGAGGAGCTGCATGCGAAAAGTTGTGGCGTATATGGCGTATACACTTCAGCAGGTTGGAAAGTGTGTCCGAGATGTGCGCCTTCGGAAAGGATATCACAGGTTGCAGGCTTTACGCAAGGAAAATAATGCAAGGTGGAGGAGCGCAAGTGAAGCGTTTTATAACGCGATTTCCACGACAACAGCAATGTGATTCGGGGCTTTTTACCAGTCCCGCTGGTTTATGCAGCCGACCCAGTTGCATCCGGATATTATATACAGTTATTCGTGTACAGCGGCCCCTATTGATTCGATAAGGTAATTCGTAGAAGCGAAACTAGTGAGATGAGGGAAACGGCATTAAATTCAAGAGATTGGAATTTACAGAAAAGCGAATCATCTCCATACCAAGCTGAAATTAGCAAACGCATCCAAGTCAGTAAGAGAAGAGAAGCCATTCAAGAGCTCTCGGTTTTAACCCTCATCCCTCGTTTCGCAAACTCAACTGGGTCAAGTTTTCCGCAAAGCCGAGAAAAATAGAAAAGCCAAGTGCCGCGTTAAACGACATAATTGCTTTAACTAGTTGGGAGGTCGAGTCTCTGACTCTCTTTATCTAAGTCTACCGCTGGCTTTCTGTGTCGTGTGTGGTATGCACGTCGCGCGTCTATATCGTAGTGCTCCAAGATTCGAAAACAGCTATTTATAGAGCAGTAAAAAAAGCAGCAGCGCTTTTATTACCGAGGAACGGTACCTCGCGCGACACTACCGGTAATTGATGCTCTATCTGTGCCTGCGCATCGTCTTTAAAATTGAGCTTCATCAACTGTAGGTATATCCTGACGAGCGCTGAAAAAAAAATGTCTCAACTAATTTTGCTAATATACATCCAATCTGTTATCCCAAAACTCAGAAGAGGCATTTTGTCTGCTAAAACTTTGATTAGACTTCAAAAATGCATATTACTGCGATTTTGTAATAATTTCGAGCATTCTGACGCCATTTTGGATTGGTTAACAATAAAAATCAAAATATATATCCCATAGTATATTTTTGAAGTACAACTTTCGGGTCCCGCATCCTGATGAGTTAGAATGTTCTTAAGTACCAAGAACAAAGTTTAAAAAATGCTCTAAGAGAAGAAATATATTGAAAATCTGCATTTTTTTTGTTTATTGCTAAAGATAAACAATTTGCGTTCATATATTGACAACTTTGGCAATGACTTTCAAAAGATGAGATTTTTGTACCTAAGAATATGTATCCTAATATTTTTTCCACACGGGTTATAATTGAAAGGCACGAGCTTGAAGTTGACATTAAAATTTTGGCCTTTTGAGCGTTAAAGGGTTAAGACATTGAGTGTAATAATAACATAAAATCTCACATCGAAAAATTAATATTTTACGAAAATAGATTAATAACTTTTGAGAATAAAAACTGTTTGTAAAACGGTTATGTCGTTTTCTCAGTAAGATTTCTCACGAAATGACTCTATAAGAAGCATGGTAGAACAATTCTTTTCACAAGTTTCGTCCAATTAAAATATTTAAAATTCTCGATTTTTCAGAAATTTGCTAAAAACATATTTACCAATTATTTATCTGTATCTTCGAGGCAAATTTTTTTAGCAAAAAAAAAGGCTTTCAGAACCATAATCTATGAATTATTAACTGTGAAAAAAGTGAATAAGAAAATCGATGTTTTCATAATTTTAACCCTGTCATAACGCCTTGAGTCGGACGAGATTATTTGAATTTCGCACGATGTCAGTCGCGTCGTCGTTGTGCGCCCTTTTGGGCCCCCACGTGCGAGCGTCTCGCGGGATTGCGCGTTCTGTTGGTCGGCGATCGAGCTGTGCGCACCTCGGTACCGATATCTCCAGCGTCACGTTCATCCCAGGATCTTCTACGAGGACTCTCAAGACTTTGGCGATTGCATGCGTTCTGATGTGAGAGTGTGTGTGTTCAAGTGTGCGACTTGCGAATAGCTGGTGAGAGGGATGGCTGCCACGATCTCTTTCTCTCCTGGAAGAATTTTCAGGAATGTTTTTCAAACAAGAACGAAGAGGAAGCTCGCGCAGCAGACGAGGAAAAGTAAGAGCATATAAGAATGTGCACCGTCCAGTGTCCAGGTACTGCACTATACAATGTACTTGTACACTGTACAATGTACAATGTACATCGATGATGCCAAGTGCGTCGTTTCAGTTTTGACATTAATGTGAGTTGGGAGAATTATTAGTGAAGGAAAGTGTGCGCTCTCACGACGCAATTTATCAAGTGGACATTAGCTACCGTTCCTTCGAAATGTATGACTGCATGTGTGTGTGTGTGTGTGTGTGTGTGTGTGTGTGTGTATGTATGTGTGTGTGTAATGTATCCATTATAAGCGTGTATATCAAAGATTCAGTCGAGAATGACATTATTACAAAAGATGCTACTCCGACATCTGTGCAATTAATGGCATAAATTTTATTTTCAAAATTATAGTTTTTTGTATTTTTTAATACTGCAGGCATAGATCTATGTCGGCATTCGAAAATTAACATTGAAAAAATGTTTGAAATAATTATTTATTAGTATTGGGCTCTGCATGCGTTCTTTTGGTTTAAGTTTGGAAATTAAACAAGTATTGCAAGATCTGGAGCAAAGTACAAAAATATAGTCAAGATATTTTTCAGTGCCAGTCAAAAACGAAGAAATTCGCAGAAAAGAGCGAAAGTTCAAATGAGAGCATATAACATCGTCAAGAGGAAGCGACGCAAACATACTTGGCAGTTAAACTTCAAGGGATGGAACGAGGAAAGAGAGAGCGAAAGAGAAAGAGTAGTGTGTGTGTGTACGCGCGCGCGCGCTTGCGTGTGTGAGTAAGAGAGAGAGAGAGAGAGAGAGAGAGAGAGAGAGAGAGAGATCGAGGCGTGGCTCGCGCGCGTAATCGCGTTCGCTGCGGAAACTCGCGGCCAGTTATACAATACCTACGCGCGAGACTTTTTACCAAGACCTAGAGCGTGCGCGGTGGCTTGTACTGGTTGAGGCCGAGAAAAACGATTGGAAGAATGGGAAGCAAGGGAAAAAAGGCTAGGCGCGTATATAAATCACGATAGCTCGTTTCGTCTTTTTCTGCGGAACAGCAGCGCTGCGCTGTCAGGCTGCAGGGATTTTTGTCGAGAAAAGGATTCTTTGTATGGCGATGCTGATGGTTGGGAAATAGGGAGGCTCGGAGCTAATTATCAAGAAAATATAATTTTATAATTAACTATTGCATCCAACTAGACAATCTTATGTAGGCTGCATTGGAAGGTATTTATTGTTCGCATGGGTAATTGAGACTTTTTGAGATTAACTACAACTAGCCGTGAAGCTTTTATTCGCTCGAACCCGGAAGCCAGCACACTAACCTGCAATAACGATAAAGCAAACTTCCTTTTCTACGAATACAGTAAGTGGTATTGCCCACGATTGAATTTAAAAATAATTGCAACCTATCGAGTAATAAACGTCGCGGTGAAAATCGAGAAGAAAGTCCCTCCAACGATTATTGCAACTGCATCAAAATATTTTATAATCTTCTTCTGCTGCACTGCCCGTAGCTCGCCGTGTATATACGAAGCTAATTGCGATCGGACGGTAATCGTTTTGAATGTTACTCGCAGGTACATACCTCTATACTCGCAGTTAAGGACGTTCTTCTAGTATCGTCCCTGTCAAAAGTTTACGAAGTATCTGTATGCCATATGTACGAATGTTTTCCCTGTGCGGCAAGAAAAATTTTTACTACGACTATACCAGTATACCCCTCACTAACCCATCTATGCTCGTGTACGTATACACCAACACGTGCGTTTTGGAGAGAAAGTGCCAAAGCGGCAACGTTGTACGTAGTGACAGTGTAAGAGAGAGAGAGAAAGAGAGAGGAGGGGGGAGAGGGAAGTACAGCGAAAGAGAGGGCAGCTAAGCTAAGGGTTGCCAAGTGTCCACGCGCTCTTTCCTATAATTTTGAAAGATCTGTCAATTTTTATGTTTCGATAGCTGTATCTTTTAAAGGAGCCTGGATTGCCTATATAAACAAACTTGATAACTGTTTCTGAAAACTTCCAGAATAACATAGTTTAAATTATAGCAATAGTTTGTGAGATCTCACGTCATAATAGTGAAAAATGTCTCAAAAAAAGTATTTTTCCATAAGAACCAATGTTAACTTTAACATCAAATATCTCGCAAATTCACCTGGCTTGCCACTATATGACCTTAACATTTTTTGTTCAGAATACTTAGAGGAAACTGTATCTAAAATTTTACAAAAAAATAGTGAAATTTTTTTCATAGAAGAACGTCCTTAAATGATGCACAGACAAACTTGAGCGAGTTTGCACCAACTTAAACTGTGAAATTTAATCGCTGCGTACACGTGTGCAAATTCGTCGTTATATGACAGCTGCAACACCGCGGAAAAAGGCGTTGTAGCTTTTCTTTCTTTTTCTTTTGATTACTGCGATTTTTATTATATGCCATCGACTGATTGCTCGCTTCCTTGCTCAACATTAATTTCCAACAGGCATTGACGTAACGATGTCAACAGACATCAGACTAAGCAGTTAAATTATTTCAAGCAAATCGATGCGAAAGAGGAGCTAAAGTTGTGCCATGCCTACATATCTCATTCTCCTAACGATGCTATATGCGAGAGAGAATAAGATGTCGAATGACGACTAGCACTTGTGATTCGCGTAAATATATCTTGGAAATTGTATGTTTGTATGTAAACAATTAAGCTTTTATTCAGAATTATAGCTTCAAGAGGCTACGATAAAACGCTTTTAAAGCCTAAAAAATTAATCAATGGAAAAATGGTCGCAAATTCTAAAAAAGTGGTAACATTTTTATTTACATGTAAGTTGTTTTCTAATTTGCACTAACTAATGGATTTGTGCATTGCTCGTATTATGTGAGAAACCTTTAAATATAGATAAAAAAACTGATTCCTTTTGAAATAGTCCACATTCAACACTGTATACTAAGTGATCAAAATCATCATCTGAGACAAAGTCCATTCGTTTTCTGGTATACACCATATTTAACGTTCCAAAGTAAACTTACAAGAGAATAACCGCGTACCGCGTGTCCCTCAGCACCGACTGTACTAACTGCTTTCCTAGCCACGTAGCGAAGCAATACTTGCAATACAAGCAAGACACAGAATTCGGTGATTTTAGCCAAGAACCACCATACGACGACAGCTTCTTATTTCCTCACAACAGTGGAACCACTCAAACAAGAAATGCATCGACTCAAAATATCCAAAAATTTAAAAGATCTCCATCACCGTCAATCTCATCTTCCGGCCACTCGGACTATGACCTGCTCGCTAGCTCCAATGTTTAAGGCGTCCATCCAAAAAATAATTCAATCAGCGATAAAAAAAACTTAGAATAGAGACAAAAAGATTTTTAAGCATCCAAAGGGAATAAAAATCCCAAGATTAGAGACCGAGACCAAGAGAACCAGCGGCAAAAGCAACCTGCAGGATGATGACCAACAAAAGATTCAGCAATCACTTGAAGAGACACAAGCACTAAACGATCAAAAAATAAAATCTTTCATAGATAAATGCTACGGCAAATCCAACGTAATAGAAACAGCACGAGATTTTCACTGATGATATTGAAGGTCTAGTGAGAACAATTCAGAAACTTCTTCCGACACTAACCGGCAATCAAAAGGCGTGATGTAGCCGCATCAATAAGAAGTTAACCTACATCGCAGGCCTACATAATCAGAAGCATCTCAACAGGAAGCTGAAGAAGACAAAAAAAAAAAAAAAAAAAAAAAAAACAGAATGATCGACATTCACGAAGATCTAAAAATCCTATTTTGGAATTCGAGAAACTTAGTGAAAAAAAAGGAAGAAGTACAAAAAATTATAGAAAATCTGGATATTTTTGTGTGCGTGAAGTCATGGCTATCGACCAATATACCAGCTGAAGAAAATTTCCATTTCAACTGATTCAAAACTTTCAGAAAAGATCGAGATCATTCCAGAGGAGGCGGCGTACTAGTCCTAATCCGAAATAATTTAGCGTACGTAGAAATCTCCGATATAATTCGTTGTGACAAATGTGTAGAACTAGCCGGTTTCCGAATTACTAACACGCACCCAATTGTAAATCTTGTGATTTGCTATAGAGCCCCTGGTTACACGCTATCTCAGAACACCTAAGATGGTATATTTAAGAATGTAAATTTATTATTGACAACAATCTTTATGGGAGATGAGAATTGAATTTTCAATTCTCATCACAATATGGAATTGTAAATAAATTACACAAACGGAGAAAGAATACCATTCAGCCTTATGAACTCCAACTTAATTTTACACAACATGAAAAAAGTCAATAAAGACACCTGGGACTCTGACCACTTCCCAATATTTGTAAACATACAGTTACTTAAGAGTATCTATCGCAAGAAGACATTCAAAATAAACTTAGTACGTTCCAATTGGGAAACTGTGTACACAAACCTAAAAGATAATTATTATGAGCTAGTTACTCGAGAATACGCGGAACGTACTGCTAGTGAAAAATATTTCATCTTCATCGATATAACATCCAACGTAATCACTCTCAATACTCCCGTGAAAAAGAATGTTAACAATCAGGCTCACCGAAACCCCGTTCCCTAGTGGGATGCAGACTGTGATAAGATCCGAAGATTAAGATCAGCCGCGTTTCAAAAATATCAATTTTCCAAATGCACAACCGATTTTATCCAGTACAAAAAACTAAGAGCGGAGGCCAAAAAATTGTTTAAACTAAAAAAAGGAATTTGTTATAGAATTTGCAAGCAATATTAACTTCTTTTACAACCCCACTTACAATTGGAACGTTAGTAAAATTTTAAAAAATAAATGGACTAAAATCATACCTAGCCACACACCTGATAACCATTAAATCAAAAAATAAACTCAAATAGCGCTAGATAAAATCAGCCCGCCTTGGGCCAATTCGAACCTGGACTGGCTTCCTTCCTGTAGCGAAAACGAATTTCTGAGCAGAGCTTGGAAAAAATCATTCATAGATTTCATTGGCAAATCAGATGGAGTCGGAGTCAGACCAATCCTACTGACCTCGTGCATATGTAAAGTATTTGAAACTTTGTTAAAAAATAAATTGGAATTTTGGATGAAATCAAAAAACTTAATCTCCAGAAGCCAGTCCGGTTTCCGAAATGGCCAATATACTACTGATAATCTTACCAATCTCACGCTCAATATCGAAGACGACTTCAGTACAAAAAAAGAACTGTTCGCTGCCTTTCGCGTCGTAAGCGGTGCATTTGACAATGTTATTATAGAAATACTTTTAAAAAACTTGCTGAGATCGGTTGTCCCTTGAATGTCATTCATTTCATTAAACACATAACATTTAAAAGATTAATCTTTACTCAAAACACAGAAAACAATCCTAGATCTATTCATAACTGTGTACTGCAGGGAGGCGCCCAAGTCCTCTTTTATATAAAATATACATCAATCATACACTGAGAGAAGAGAATATTTATCCTAAACATGTATGTCCATTTAGCTCAACAGGCTCTCGAATTTTTACTAATAGGCAGCAATAACATTCTATCTAAAACGTTATATTTTTAAAATAAATATTCTCCTGTAACAGTAATACTCGACATTGTAATAGTTACAATGTCATGTTGAAGGTAAGTGTGTATACTGTAACATAATTGAAACAAGATGGCGCGCAGAGCATTTCGCAGTGGTACACGTGCCGTTGCCGCTGAGGCTCGAGACGCTACGCGGCTGCGATGTCCCGATTCTCGCCTTGTGCTACCGGCAGTTATGCAAGTTTTATTGAAATAGAAGAAGAGTTATTATAATTAATTTCATCATTGTGCTGCCATTACTTCAACCGTGGAAGTTAGAGAAGTTCTACGACACGTTAAGAGGTAAGTAGTTTATATTTGAAAGCTAGCTAACATTAACAAGTCTATGAACCACCTAACCTCCATTATAACCTGCTTAGCTCAAGAAATCCATGATCTTGAAACCTTGAAAGAACTTGTGAATACGCCTGAAATGTTGAGAGATCTTTTCCCACTGCTCGGAGTCCAGCTTCAATTTAAACGAATGTGTCTTGCACAAAATGTAATAATATTTTTAAGCATACGTAGTAAGCACTAAGCACACATTAACATTTTTTTTAGGTGAAAGTTGTTGAAATCACCAACAACATTGAAGAAAACTCTGGTGCTCATCTGGAGTCAACAGTGTCTCCTGTAAATCTTGCAACTATTACATTGCCTACTTATAAAAAGCGAAAAATCTAATATTCCTAATTTAACGAAATTAATATTGTCTAAAGTTAAATTTGTAAGAGTTAATGGAACAATTTATAAAAGTTCTTACGCTATTTATTTAAGTAATAGATATGACTATTGTTCATACTATTTTAAAAAATAGTATGAACAATATATATTTTATCTATGAACAATGCTATACTATTGGTTTAAATAACCACATAAAAAGCCATCAAATTACTTTGCAGTGCAAAAATGACGTTAACAAGTGTTTCAAATTGAATTTAGATGTGTATGTGAGACCTACGAAGGTTCACAAAACTGGTGATGGAAAAACTGTAATATGCAGAAGAGATCTTCAATAAATAAATAAATAAATATTTGCTTTAGAATTCAATTGTTTTATTTATTTTAATTATAATTTAGATATTATTATGCATTGTAACAGTCGGAATTTCCAAGTCAGCCTACTTAAAGTCTGTAAGTTTCATTTTAAAATGCGCATTATAACTATTACAATGTACACTGTTGGCCAAAATCAAAGATGTACATTGTAATAGTTACAATGCCACGTTTCCAATAAATATTCTCTTCTCTCAGTGTATAACTAACAACCTCCCTAAAAGTGTCATAATATCCCAATTCGCTGATGACCTAGCAATTTATATAAAAAAAATCTCATTCAGCAGAAACAAACAGCTTCTCGAAAAATCCATTGCACAAATTCAAAATAACCTCTGCGACTTAGGACTAGAATTAGCTCCACACAAATCAACATACATGCACTTCAATAATAAAAATAACAGACTAGGACAAACGGATATCAAAATTAACGATACGATAATACCATCTAGTGAAAAATCATGAAAAAGTAAGAATCATGTTTCATTACCAATTTTCGTTCAAAATTCAAGTCGGCCACCTTCAAAAAAACTACTAAGATCACTGAATCTTATCAAATTACTGAGAGGGATATGGTGGGGATGCCAACCATTTACCCTACTTATCCTATATAAAAGCTTTGTAGAATCCGTGATAGACTATAGCTGCTTCATATTTTTACTGACACAAAAAGAGCAAATTAACAAACTAGAAAAAATTCAATACACTGCAATAAGATATGCTCTAGGCTACAGAATTAGCACCCCAGCCAACGTTCTATTAGCTGAATCCAAGTTAGATTCAATTCAAGAACGCGCTAAATATCTTTATAGCACTGTGTGACCTAAGTCCGTACCTATGCCATGCTTATCAATGACCTATAAGTAGTTCATTACGGCACCGTGCTCGCTACGCTCGGGCGCTAACCTCACGGTGCCCAAATGAACTTCTTATGATACAGAAAAGCGTGGCAGCGGACTCAGGGCAGACAGATACTATAAAATACTATACGATACACGCGTCCTAAGTAATTCTTCATGGCACACGACTCTAACCTCACCCGCTACGCTCGTGCGGTTATACACATCGTGCCGTAAGGAACTTCTTAGGCCACTTGTATCATAATGTACTATTGTGTGAATTACATTTTTAAAATAGCTTCCAATAAAAACTTACTCGTCCACGATACTCTGATGCACTTTGACACTCACCTCAATAAACCATCCAAAAATAAAAAATACTCCAATTACCTTGTTCTGCAATGCATTGAAATCGCCTTTCTTACGCTTAATAAAATCATATCCCGACCACACTATAACAACTATGTATACCACTATGATATTCTAACACACGCTTTTAACACAAATATAGAATTTGGAAAATTATTAAAGAAATCTTTAAACCCAAATGCCCTTCTCAACGACTTAGTCTTGAGAGAAAACGTTTACGCTCTGTACACTGACGGAAGCAAGACCAAGGATGGCATCTCGGTAGTGACGGCATCTTCTTGCGTAATCGAAAGCCCTCAATTACAAATTGTTAAAAGCCTAAATAAAAAAGCATCCATTTTCACAGTGGAATGCATTGCTTTTAATATAGCTCTCGATTATACATTGACAAAAACAAATGAAAACGCCATAATTATCACGGATTCCTTAAGCGCTCTAATATCTTTTAGTAACACTACAGTTGATGTAAAAACCAATCCTTACATACTATAGGCAAAAAGCAAAATACTTGAATTCTCCAAATAATCCAGCAATGGAAGGACGATACAATTTGTGTGGGTAACTGTGTACATAGGAATGCGTGGAAATGAGAACGCCGACCTCCTTGCAAAATCTGTCACCCAAGAAAACATCACTATAGCATCCTAAAGATCCCCTTCTCCGATATCAAAGAGCACAATAAATTTACCTCCAAAACAAATACATCAATAAACTTGCTGGATCTTCGCTCCTATAAGGGTACTGAATATTTCAAATACTTCTACACATATTCAACTAAAACCTGGTTCAACAATCTTAACCTTCCCCGTGAAATCCTTACAACCATCAACCCATGCCGATTTGGGCACTATAGCTTAGCCTCCTCACTTGCCAAAATAGGGCTTGCCGATAATGCGTCATATTAATGCGGACACGAACAACAAGACATTAACCATCTGTTCTGGCAATACTCTAACTATGATGAACAGCGCCTCGACTTCAGAGTAAATTTGAAAAAAATCAATATTGTCTTACCAAACACCTGTAACTCTCTACTATATAAACCGACACTGAAAATTTGTAAAATTATTCACGCATTTCTTAAAAATTGCGAATTAAAATTATAAACCAACCAACGAAAATTTATAATGTATTATATATTATGTAATAAGTAATGTAATCATTTCTCAGCTAATGTTCTCTTTACAAATATATTAAATGCTTAATAAAAAAAAACAAAGAGTAATTATATCGAAGAATCGAAAATAAATAATTTGTCAATCGGCCAATGTTCATTGCCCGATGAAGAGGTCAGTAAACCAGGTGACGCAATTCTCTTTCCGAAATCTTTCTCACCTCTCGGAATTCGCACTCGTGCGTCACGTTCTCTCACAGTAGCAGCAGTAGCGGCAGCAGCAGCAGCAGCAGCAGCAGTAGTATACGTATTCTTAAGACAGAAAGAGCGTCCACATCAGGCGCCACGATCTGCATCAGATCTTGCGTGGAGTATCGCCAAAAAGGGAGAGAGCTGTGTGGCTTTATACCTGGCACCTCTCACTCGGCTATATTTACTGGTGCAGCGAACGACCGATGGGCTATGCGATCGATCCTCGACGCTGCCAAGTCTCGCTTTTCTATGTCGAGAGAGAGAGAGAGAGAGAGAGAGAGAGAGAGAGAGAGAGAGATACCTATACTATATAGCATAGACTATACCTGCTACCAGCTGCTGCCATACGTCTTAACGAACACGTCAATCTCTTTTCTCTTGAAAATTGCGGCGCCGCTGCACTTCCGATGATGACTTTCTCCAGAGGAGATTCTCTTAATTTGCATCTTTCTCCACTTCCTGTGTCTATACGTAAGACGTTTTATTTTAGAAGCTCTACATTTTATGTAGAGGGGAGAGATCAACATGATTCCGATCAGAAATCCCAAGTCTGATCTAAAATCGGATACGAGCGCAAAAGCTATTACAACTCGGCGGATGATACATAAATATAACTTTTCGAAGAATATTGGACGGTGTTATGTAGCACCAAATGGCTCTTAAAACTTTCTGTACTGATTTTCTGTTGCCTTATTACTATTAAATGGGACCAGCTAACTCGATATTAAAATTCACGCGCAACCCGTGAAAACAGAGTCGTCCAATCAAGTTCATTGCTAGGTTCGTTACGTCGATACATCGTCGCTATATATGTGGCTTGTCTAAAAGAGACTTGGTAAAATAGCTGCTACATCCTCGATGAATTGGACCGCCGTAATATTCGTTGACCCTGGCAAGAGGAGATGATCTTATTTAGCTAGATTCTACGAGAGAATTTATAATGCAGATGATTTATCTGCAAGCAAATATCTAAATTCTATCTGACAATGATCGCGCATAAAAACTGAGTTGAGTTTAGATTAAGTGAGTGACATTGAAGCACGATGCGAGATTTATGTATACTTTGGGGGAAAGTATAGTTTTAGCGAAAAAATACTGATAATAGAGCTAATTTGATTGTCCGTTAATTCGAGAATGTATACAATGATTAACTGTCTCTTTTTTCGAACGTAACCAGGTTGGATTACTTTGGTAACACCGGTGCAGCGACGCGGTGACATCAATATTTTTTTGAAGTCGATCAATTTGGATTACGTTGTTGTTATAGGTTATTTTCAGTTTCAGTTTTCTTTATTGACATGAAGTGTATTATATTGCCCTCCATTCTTATTGGTATAGCATCGAGGTAATGACCCGACGACATCTAAAAACTTCTTATACAGAAACACTGCAGACAGTAGAACTGATTTGATTGATTCGACAAATCAACCAATTCGAGAATGAACTAGATGATTGATCATTTTTTTATAGTGTAAGAGTGGACAGGAAAACTTTAAATCGACTCCTCAATTTTATGTTCATATTATTGATACATGTACCGCATCCAAGTCGCGAAGCGCAATATCTTCTCGGTTCCTTTCTTCCGAACGCGTTCCGTCTTGCACATCTACATCTCCACAGTGCTAACGAGGCTAACGTCGCAGCACAAATAAAGAACTCTCCTTCGAGCTAAAAAAAAAGTCAACAGCACACGCTCGCGCGCACTGTAATCGAGGCCTCTGATCTCTGTCGTGTGGGCGTCCATAACGTAATTGCAGAAAGCCAGAGAGGGAGAGTAAATATGTTCCACACAAATATTTTCTTTTCTTTTTGCGCTCGCTTTATTGCTCTCTGCCGTCTCTTTCTATTTTTATGTGCGCTTCCTTTGTTTATGGGTGACGCTGCGGTTGGTAGTCCTGAATCTTTGATTTACGTTCGCTTCTTCATCACTCTCTCCTCTCCCACGATAAATCTTTTGTTTGTCTCTCCAAAAATATTCGCGCTACAATAATAAACGAAGGTCAGGCATGATCGGTGAACTAAATAAAATAAATACGTGTATATGTATATAATCGGACATAAATTTTCACATCGAGCCGTACGACACGCCTTTGACTCACCAAAGTTAGCTTGGATAGTTGCGCAGTGATAGTCACAGATGCACCAAGTCTCTCTTTCTCTCTTTTTTCTATTTTTCTCGGTGCTGTAGTATACATAACATTTACCCGATACAGGATCGCTTTACACGCGACACGCGATTCACGAGTTGATTGCATGCAGGCGTGGCAAGGCCGCTCACGTGCACGTCTCCTACGTAACTCTCTCGCACGGCTTATGGCCCTTCATTGTTTTACTACATTCGCGATTTCAATCCGCTGTGCAGAAACGCACACAACACATGTACACGTGATTTTTCCTAATAAGCAATTAATTCCACGTGCAGTTGCAACATACCACACGCGGTTTTTCGAGGAAACGTTTGCGCAAACTGCGCACGAGAGCGGCAATATTTATGTTCGTGACCTTGGATACCGTTCGGCAGAGGTCAAAGAAAGCGTGTATGTGACAGCAGTGCTGCTGTTGCTGCAGCTGCACATAGAGCACACGTGCAGGCGAGAAAGATTGTTCGTATAAATGTCCGTATAATCGTATATAAGTTGGAGGATATGGAAGAGACATCGAACGGTTTATCGACGTTTTTTGTAGCAAATTTTTTTCATGTTGCCGAGCGCAAGGCTTTTAAGGTTAGTTACATTGGATTTTAACGACGTTCGATGTTATCTTGAAGAGAGAGATAGAGAGAGCAAAAAAGAGAGAGAGAGAGAGAGAGAGAGAGAGAATGAGAGAGAGAAAAAGAGAGAGACTGAAAAAGAGAGAAAAAGAGAAAGTGAGAAAGAGAGAGAGAGAGAGAGAGAGAGAGAGAAAGAGAGAGAGACGGAAAAAGAGAGAAAAAGAGAGAGTGGGAAAGAGAGAGAGAGAGAGAGAGAGAGAGAGAGAGAGCGAGAAAGAGAGAGAGATTGATTGATTGAAGCTTTTTGATTTCTGGCCAGACCATACAAGACCGTAAGCCAGTATGCAACAAATAATAACAAGATATTTTATAATAAGGAATGATAACAAAGCAAATATACAAACAATTACAATTAATTTAACGCCGCAGTTTGAAGAGAATAAACGCAATGTTAATAAAACGAAGAATAAATGGTATTTCTTTAAAATTATTAAAACTATTAAGTGGGCGCAAGATAACAATTTTTACTTTGATTCTCCTTTTGTTCCTTTTGCTCTTTCTTTTATGCTATTTACGATTACATACGCAAGTAAAATTATAACAATTTATACCGTGCTAATTCGCTAGATAATTGTGCAATGCGCACTTAAACGTTTTTAACGTGGGTTTTAGGCGAATCGCGGTCGGGATACGGTCCCAAAATTTCATAGCCTGAATAGTGAAATGGCGCGAAAACAGTTTTATGCGGAAGCTGTAGGGATATTAAAAGAGGAAATGTGCCCCCTCTGCGAGCGACGAAGAGCAGGGTCTACTGGTGGAAAAAGTCAAAGTAGATATTCAGGCCTGCCGTTAGAAAGAGAGAAAGAGAGAGAGAGAGAGAGAGAGAGAGAGAGAGAGAGAGAGAGAGAGAGAGAGAGAGAATGCAAACTGTATAATATGAATTGTTACGAATAATAGTTTTCTTTCTCCGAGACTTCATATTCTTACGCTTATATTTATAGTCGGATTTATATGACTCGCAATTATCGCGAGTTGAATTAGAAGAAATATTAATTCTATTTTGTTGGTTCCTATTTAATGATCGTGAGCACATGTATACTGTGTACTGTTAAAAGACTGTGCTATTAAAATCCTGAAGAAATTAACACTGCACCACATAGATTGGAGAATAGCATTTTTTTGTCAACCTAACAAAGTTTAAATTTCCAAATTTTCCGCCATAACGAACGTCGTAAAAAGTCTGCATACGGCGCGCACTGAGTAGATATCAGTGTCACGACTCAGGAGAGTCGCGGAAAGAAAAAGAAATGCCACAGATTTCCTGACTTGTGAATCTCCCCGCAGAGAGGAGCATTGACAAAACGTAGTAAAAGCCATTTTTGTTGCGTCTGGAAACGACTGGAAGACTTTCCCGTAGAGTTTAGAAGCTGCTAAAAAATACGCCTTTCCGGGCTGTATCGCATACACGCTGAATTATGATTCAGAGACAAAGTATTATAATCGGCTCTAACGTTTTTACATGCGAACGATTCGAAAGTTGTTAATTCTCTTAACCTTAATATTTCTGAAATAAAATAAAGTGAGGTTATGGTTGCGGCGAATTCACTACTTTGCCGCGTATTAACGTCCAAAAATTACGTACGCATTCTTATTTTCTCACAAAAAGGGAGGCAGTACAATGGAGCGGAGAAGAAAGATATTGCGCTGTGTATAATACCGTGTGTCGCTGGAGCAACGCCAGGCGACACACGGGAAAAAGCCATTCGGCCTTTTCCGTTCGCCATTCATAGGAATGCACCGCATGCCATACTCCATTCTCCGTCTTTTACGACTAAAATTATACGAACGTTGCAACATTTTTTTTCTCCATTTTTTATATTAGACAATGAAAGGAGAGATACTTGAGAGTTGCGCCTATACGTATGCAAACGGTGATTCTGATGCCAGCGCGTTGTGATACAGCGCTTCAGATTATATTGTACTTCACTTTTTTCTAGTCCGAAGAACTAGTTCGACAAACAAACGTTTTCAGTTCCGCATATTGTGATATCACATAGAGGTACGGGTTTCTACCAATATGGGTATATCAATTTTTCCTATAACGTTCACTTTCACTATATGTACTTGGATCGCAATCGCAATAATTAACGCAGCTGCAGAAACTATCTATTATATGCAAATTTGCAGTATATAGAATGTAAAGGTCTGCAAAGAAACGCTCCCCGATCATATTTCCCACCCACGCGAGACGAGTTCCCAGAATCCGTCACCAAAGAACCAGAGATATAATAATACTGCTGCTGATAATAATAACAATAACAACAAAAACAAAAACAAAAATAACAACAAAAATAATAATAATAATACGAAAACGAGCCGGAAAAAAGTTGAAACAATAGCAAAGTATTATTTCTCGCTCTTGATACACATAATAAA
The DNA here is from genome assembly GCA_018906965.1 of Philotrypesis tridentata. Classification (NCBI taxonomy): domain Eukaryota; kingdom Metazoa; phylum Arthropoda; class Insecta; order Hymenoptera; family Pteromalidae; genus Philotrypesis; species Philotrypesis tridentata. Next base: position 442,084 of record JACCIB010000085.1, read on the forward strand.
TACTTATATATACATAATACAGCAAACAGTAACTCGCACACAGACATAGGCCGCAGACGTAACGTTCACGCCACAAGGCAAGAGGAGTGGCTCCTCCCGCAAACTTATAGAGAACTGCGGCGTGTACATGACCGATGTATATTGTATATGTATATTGTATAGAGTATATACACAGAGATTTTCTAAGACATTCTTCGAGGATTGCGCACGTGCCGCTTTCATTGTCGAGCTCCCAAGCGCGAATAGCTACAACCTCCTATATCTACATACACGTTATGTACGTACACACACAGACAGTACACTTGCGAAGGAGGCAATGGGAGGAGAGGATTGGGTCGTGAGAATTAGGACTCGGGAAAGTTTTTCCCTCGCGCGAAAAGCATCCCGACCTTTTATATATAGGTCCGATCTTAACTTCTGTGTAGTATAAGTACGCGCTGTGTGCTGCAGCATATTATATGTATTGTGTATTTAGCGAGTTTCACTCCGTGTCCCCAGAGGCTATATGAGGTGTGCGGGGGATATGTAAGACGTGTGAGACAAGTTTTTCTCAAATTATTTACGCTCGCAATTATGTTGTATCGGGAGCTGCGTCTGCTGCGAGTCGTAAACGCGAAGCTTGCGAAACTACTTTTGACGATATCATTATTGAATTCGGAATCTACGCATTGACTTTTACTTTATATAATACATTAAATCATTTCAAAGCACTTTGCACGTCCTTTTTTTGTATTACGCGGATTTCACGGTTATAACCGGTTATAACAGATATATCTGGAACCGTACTTTCTACTCTGCGGTGTACTGCGAGCTTTTAAAAAATACATATAATCAAACGCTCATGTTGCAACCTTTATCCTTATACTAATCCTTTGTAAACACACTGTTACTCCACTGCGTACAGGTAAATAAACATGCATTGATAAAGCCGTATAAGTAAATAAATATGAATAAAGAAACCATTAAATTTTCATCACTCCTTGAAGCATAATAATGCTTGTGAATTAGCAGTGTTCTAAAATGCCACTGCGCAAACTGCCTAACGACGCCTAAACACCTTGCATATACCTATATGTAATAGTACATCGTCGGATCGGAGAAAGGGATTATGGTATAATTACAGAGCGGCGCCGACGACAAGCTCTAAGGTCGCTCCTTCTGTCCGGTAATCGATCATATTTGTACGTAAATATACCCAGCACACTTACACACCTCTCCATCTATGATTCTACATGCAATAAACGCGCCCAGCGAAAGTCCTGCCTCAACGTCTACTTACCATTGAAATTGCAATATAGAAAATCGCCTGCATTACCGATTGCGCAAGAAACTTTTCCAGTGATTCCCTTTACTCTCGGGATTATATATAACGCACTGTACTTACGCAAGTCGTGCGTTCTTACATTATGTACAATCTATACGTATATAATACGTTGCAGTTGTGATACAGTAAATGTCTTGGGACTTTTAACCTTTATAAATGCATGTAGCAGAGCGAAATAACCGCGAAGGCACGTGAACCGTTTATGCACGTGTCTATACAAAATCCCTCTTTCTCTTTGACGGACGGAAGGGAAAAATTGCGGAGGCAAAGCGTAATATTTGCGTGATGTGGGAAAAGAATATCGGATGATGAAGGAGTGTAATTACCACGGGTGAGGATTGTAATTTCTTAAAACGGGATATACACATGGACATGCAGGAGAGAGAGAGAGAGAGAGAGAGAGAGAGAGAGAGAGAGAGAGCCAGGGCATCATCATATCTCTCAGCAAATGAGATTTTAAAGACACGTTATGTGCTTGCGCGAGCGATGGGAAACATTAGACGTGGAATCAGGTCGCCGCTTTTCAAAATCGCTATCCTCACTAAATATATCTGAAAAACTTATCTAATTAATTCAATGACTCCGCGCAATAATATTGACCCGTGGAAACAGAATTCCGCATCGATCCAACGACAGCTCGTGAAAATTTTCTAAGTCGAAAAACAATGAATTTGCATATTAGCGAAGTTGTCCTTTATACATATATGTGAAATTTTTTATTTGCAGATAATCGTTTATCGTCAGGACATCGATACGCACACGAGATACGAGATTAATATATCTGCACAGAAGATATCCTACAAAAATTTGCTACAATCTATATACAGATTGTATACAGACTGTATACAGACTTTATATAATCAAAATTATGTAAAGTCTATATATAGTCTGTATAGAGTCTGTATACAGACTGTATAAACCATTTTTACGTGAAATGTGTACTCGTTTTGGATGTCACACAATCTTGAGCATTTTCCTCATTCCCAATATTTATGCGCAACAGCAACAAAACTTGTCCCATGTAATTTAAAGTGTTATTCATTTGAGACTCATATCGACGACTGAGATTAAAAAGCTGATTATTCAGAGTCCGTTTCAAGAAGCTGCTTATTCAGAGTCCGTTTCAAGAAGCTGCTTATTCAGAGTCCGGTTCAAGAAGCTGCTTATTCAAAAGTATTTTTTTTCTTCAAATTTTGTATTGACAGCCCTGTGACAATTGAAATTCTGCTTTCCGGCGGAAAGAAGCAGTGAAAAAAATCGGGAAAAATTCTGAAAAATCTATAAAAATTTTTTTTTACTTCGGGGTGGTATTTATAAGGGGGAAGGTCATACATATATGTACATACGGGATTCTCCTAGTGAAAAACAAAACAATTTGGGGTCTAAAAATTCTAAAAAAAAATATTTCAACTTCGGGGTGGTATTTATGAGGGGGAAGATTACATATATAGCTATACATATATATGAGTCATTCCACGAGATACTGGAAACTTCTGGGGGCCTGGACTACCGAAAAATTTTGGGTAGGGCACACTTACCAGACCTATTTTTTCTGATTTCTGGGACCCCTCCGAATAAGAAACCGTGCGAGCTGCATCATTATCGGTTGCCACCCGGGTTTCCGATCGAAAAAACCCAAAAATCTTTATACATTTTCTTTTGCATTTTTACTGTTAAGCGCATTATTTGTGTACTGTGAGGTACTGTGAGTCCTATGGGACTTGGCGCTATACTTTATATATACAGAATGAAAGTACAGCTCAAGAGCTTTAAATCGAGCCTAAAATTTTTAAAATCGGATGTTCCGGTCACGAGTTACGCACGCTTCAATACTGCTAACTCTTTATAGGGCTCTCCCGAAACTAATCGATTTTCACTTTTTTTTTTCAAATCCTCGAAACATTTGATCCAGTGACTCGATTTTAAAGTTTAATAGCTTAAATTAAAGCTCTTTTCCTCAACTTTACGATTTTTAGGTCGAAAATTGATTTTTCTTATCTATTGAGCTATATATATGCGTTCAGAAAAACAATCCCCTTTAGAAGCATATATATAGATCAACAGATAAAAAAATTTAAATTTAGACCTAAAAACCAAAAAGTAGAGGAAAAGAGCTTTAATTTGAGCTATCAAACGTCAAAATCGAAGCATTGAATCGACAGTAATAGGGATTTGAAGAAAGGGAAAAATGTCTGGTTTTTGGAAAAATCGAGCTATTTCGTGAAAGTCAAATCAAACCACTTTTTTCAAATGGTCATAAATTTTGATCGAGTAATTCGATTTTAACGTTTAATAGCTCAAATTAAAGCTCTTTTTCTCTATACTTTTTAGTTTTTAGGTCTAAATTAAAATTTTTTTATCTGTTGATCTATATATATGCTTCTAAAGCGGATTAGTATTCTGAACGCATATATATAGCTCAACAGATAAGAAAAATCAATTTTGGACCTAAAAATCGTAAAGTTGAGGAAAAGAGCTTTAATTTAAGCTATTAAACTTTAAAATCGATTCACTGGATCAAAAGTTTCGAGGATTTGAAAAAAAAAGTGAAAATCGATTAGTTTCGCGAGAGCCCTATAAAGAGTTAGCAGTATTGAAGCGTGCGTAACTCGTGACCGGAACATCCGATTTTAAAAATTTTAGGCTCGATTTAAAGCTCTTGAGCTGCACTTTCGTTCTGTATATAAAGTATAGCGCCAAGTCCCATAGGACTCACAGTACACAAATAATGCGCTCAACAGTAAAAATGCAAAAGAAAATGTATAAAGATTTTTGCGTTTTTTCGACCGGAAACCCGGGTGGCAACCGATAATGATGCAGCTCGCACGGTTTCTTATTCGGAGGGGTCCCAGAAATCAGAAAAAATAGGTCTGGTAAGTGTGCCCTACCCAAAATTTTTCGGTAGTCCGGGCCCCCAGAAGTTTCCAGTATCCCGTGGAATGACTCATATATATATGGGATTCTCCTAGCGAAAAATATAACAATTTGGGTTCTGAAAATTATAAAAAAAATTCTTTTGACATCAGGGTGGTATATGTTTGAGGGGGAGGATCATATATATATATACATACACACACACACACACACACACACACACACACGCGCGCACGCACACACACACACACACACATGTTGGTATAGTGCGTATATGTATGCGGTATAGTTAATATGAAGCTTACGTCATGAGGCAAAAATGTATCGACGTATCTAAAGAAAGAAAGTGTTTATAGTAATGCGAGTAAAAAGTAACCAACACTATATGAGTAAGAATATTATAGGGTATAGTATAGAGCTTTTGCTTCACGGAGTCTCAGTCTCTCTGTGACGACCCGAGTGGTTAGATGGTCCTTCCTTGCACAGAGAAATAAAAGAAAGAATTATAAAAAGAGAAATAAATTAATTATTTTTAAAATAATTCCCATAATCCTACAGGTTATGGGCCCAGTGACAATGGAAAACTCAAAAATTAAGAGAAACATTAAACCCTTTGATGGGGAAAAATATAGTGTCTGGAAGTTCCGAGTGCGCAATGTATTAAGTGAATTAGATTTATTAAAAGTGATCGATTACACCGATGAACCAGCTAAAAAACCAGATGATTGGGATAATGCTATGAGAGTAGCTAAAAGTGTTATTATAGAATACTTATCAGATTCTTACATTAGCTACGCCGGAGATGATGTGACAGCAAAACATATATTTGCAAAACTGGACGCTGTATATGAACGCAAAAGTTTGGCTACACAGCCAGCACTTAGAAAAAAACTGCTTTCGTTTAAGTTGAAAGGAGATACTACGTTAATGAAACATTTTACTGTATTCGATGAAATTGTGTCTGAATTACTAGCTGCTGGTGCAAAAATGGAAGAGGCCGATAAAGTGGCACATTTATTGTTATCTTTACCATCAAGTTATGATGGCATCATCACGGCTATTGAAACCTTAACAGAAGATAACTTAACACTTGCTTTTGTTAAGACAAGATTATTAGACCAGGAAGTAAAAATAAAAAATGAAAATGGTGATACAAGTGCTAAAGTGCTCAATGTTAATACAGCAGATAAGCAGTCAATGAACTTCAAAAGAAAGAATTTTCAAAATAATTCTAATTTTGAATGTCAAAATCAAAATAAAAATAAACCACAGAATTATAAAAAATCTAAAAGCAGCTTTGAAAATAAAAAGAAAATAACGTGCCATTTCTGTGGTAGATCTGGACATAACATTGGTGAGTGTTTCTTTAAAAAGAAAAGGCAGCAATATTTATCTGCGAAAAATAAAAATGTGCAAGTAGTTGAAAAACAAGAGTCATCTACATCTATTGCAACTACATCTCCCTTTGCATTTATGACTGGAGATATTCAGTATGAGTCAGAGGAAAAATCATTATTTATATTAAATTCTGGTGCAACGGATCATATGATAAATGATGAAGAAATGTTTGAAAGTTTCATCGAACTCAACCCACCAGTCAAAGTGTCTTTGGCAAAAAGAGGCGCTTTTATAACTGCAACAAAGAAAGGAAAAATCAAGGATACCAGCAACATGTGTATTCAAGGCACTTTTAAGGACGTGCTGTACTGCACAGAAATACTGCACAATTTATTGTCTGTGCGTAAAATGCAGGAAGCTGGACTGAAAGTCATTTTTCACAAAAATGGCTTTGAGGTAATACAAAGTGGCAATATAATAATGAAAGGTAAACCCATGAACGATTTAATTGTAGTTGAATTGATCGTTGATGCAAAAATTGTAAATGCAAATTGTAAAATCTACAATACAAATAAAATTGATTATGAGTTATGGCATCAACGGTTAGGTCACATGGGTAAATCTAAATTTTTAGAAATTAAAAATAAAAGAATGGTCGATGACGTGAGTTGCATTGAAAATATAATGCCTACTGATAATATTTGTGAAGCCTGTATTAATGGTAAACAGGCACGTATACCGTTCAATAAAGCAAAAGAAAAGGCATACGTTAAGCGACCATTATTTATCGTTCATTTAGATGTGTGCGGTCCAATCTCTCCTTCGACGATCGATAATAAAAATTATTTTGTGATTTTCGTTGACGAGTTTACAAATTACTGTGTAAGCTACTTAATAATGCATAAATCTGATGTATTTAATGTTTTCAAAGATTATGTAGCAAAGAGTGAGACTCATTTTAATTTAAAAGTAACAAATTTATACATTGACAATGGCAGAGAATACTTGTCAAATGATATGAAAAATTACTGCATAGAAAAAGGAATAACATATCACTTAACGATTCCACGTACCCCGCAATTAAATAGCGTTTCACAGCGTGTGAATAGGACGTTAACTGAAAAAGCCCGTGCTATGATAAGCGGTGCAAAATTAGAAAAAATATTTTGGGGAGAGGCAGTATTAACTGCTACATATTTAATCAATATATATCCAACAAAAGCTTTAAAATCTGACAAAACTCCGTTTGAAATGTGTCATGGAAAGAAACCACAATTAAAATATTTGAAAGTTTTCGGTAGCACAGTTTACGCACATAATAAAGTTAAACAATCTAAATTTGATGACAATTTATGGAAAGGTATATTGATTGGATATGAACCAAATGGATACAAAGCGTGGGACGTGAATAATCAAAAGTGTGTAACCGTAAGAGATGTTATAGTTGATGAAATCAACTTTTTAAATTCAAGGCCAAAACTTGAATAAAAAGAAATCGCTAAATTGGGAAAACATTGTACAGATAAATCTGAAATTAATAAATCAGATATGCTGAATTTAACAGAGGAACACAGTTCTGAAAAAATCGTAAAATTAAACGATTGTGATGAAAACTCTGTAAGAAAAGCAGATTTGAACAATGAGTCGTTCTCTCAGTACAAAGAAAATAAAGATCGATTAATATCTGAGCCTCGAAGGAGTGAGAGGATTAAGCACCAAGCTCCGATTTCATACGATGAAACGAATGATTACATCTTATGCGCGCAATCGATAGTATGTAAAATTCCAAGTTCGTTTCAAGAAATAAAATATAGAGACGATAGAGTTCAATGGGAGCAAGCAATAAATGAGGAGATAAATTCTCTATTAATTAATGAAACATGGACCTTGGTGAATAAACCAGAAAATAAAAATATTGTCGACTGTAAGTGGGTATTTGCAATAAAAAATGATGAATTCTGTGGGATTTAGGGTGTAGGCGGGTTCAGATGTGGCTAGTGATCATCGAGATTAACAGTAACAACAACTATAACTTTATTAATAACAGGAACAACAAACAATAACTATAACACTGACGCCCATGCTGTACTCTACCACGTAACGTCCGTTCTCGCCCACGTCCTAAATCCAACAGATGCCGAGGCCTGATGCCCGCGCCGGATCTGTCCTTCCGCTCTCTCTCTCTCTCTCTCTCTCTCTCTCTCTCTCTCTCTCTCTCTCTCTCACGCATCCCTCTAGCGCACCTACTCTAACCTTCTCTCTAGGGTTACTTCTAGGGAGAGGTTAGAGTAGTCTGTCTCTCTCATACTTACTCATACACTCACAATCCCACAACCGGCCGTTCCTGACATATCGTCTGCCCCCAGACGATGTCAAACGTCGCCATTCACGCTAATCATACACACAAAGTTCCAATCTCGCGCACATCCACGTAAGATAAAAACAACCACTCGTCCACTCCTGACGAACACACCAAAAACAAAAAAAAAAACATTTCACAATCTTACACATTCATGCAAGATTCACACAAGGTACATTCGTTCTCACACTCACGAACATACTCTCGCACGCAACATACACATGCACACACATGCAGACCGCTATCTGCTCACAAAAATGTGCACAAAAACCAAAACAAAAACAAAACAAAACAATATATCGATCCGTTCGGCACGAGATTCAACTCGCCGGATCTATACCTAAAACAATAAAAATATACACAAAACTTAACCATGTTGCCTCGCAAGCAACCAGGTTCGTTCGCCGCGAGGAATCCACCTCGCCGAACCTACTCCTGCGGAATCCACCGCTTGGCTGTCCCAACTTATCGCGACACGCGGAATCCACCGCGCTAAGCCCAGCCCTGGATCTGGCCTCGATCCTTCTCGCGTACCTAGACGCCTCGCAGAATCCACTGCTCACACTGTGTGGTCAGTAACTGATCACACAGCAATTACTGCAACCACACAAGAGTTCCACACAGGTCCACACAGCAATTGTATCTACAACCGATCACACAGCAATTGTAGCATACACACAGTGACGAACACACAGCATCACTCACTCATACAAAGACGTAACTAACCTAAATAACGCATACACACGTTACATACGCCATTCGCACCGCAGCGCAGAATCCACTACGCTGCCCGGGAATCCACCCGGTCTGGATTCACATACCGAATCCACACACGCTCGTTCATTCGTACATAATACGCATACATACTCCTACCAATGTATACCTATGCACTAGCTAACCTACGCATTTACTCGCTAAGACTATCCTACTTAGCAAAAATACTCGCAACTACACTAGGCTTATCTACACAAAATAAAACCTAACCGCTAACCCTAGCTTAGACTATCCACTAAGCTTACATACTACAAACGAATCCTAATTCTAACAATGTAGTACCTAACCTAACATAATACGCGCACACATGTACCGCACGCACACACACAGATACACACAACGCGATCTTCCGCTGCTGCTCGCTGCACTCTTGCAACCCCTGGTCGGCTGGTCGGTGTCGTCGTCGTCTGCTCTCGGTGTTGGCAGTTGCGCTGCCATGACAGCTCCGTCGTATGTTCGCTGCTCCTGCAGCCCTCTCGGCCCGATGCTCGACCGCTCTTCGCTGCCATACCTGCAGCCTCACAGCTGATCGGACCCTTCCCTCGGCCCTCGATCGGCTGTCTCGCTTGCGGCTCGATGCGCACAGCCTGGCTCGGCCGCCTGGCCCCTCGCTGCAGCTGCTCGTCGCTCGGCCGCTCCTGCCTGAACCCGAACGGCTCAGGTTTATGGCCCCAATCGAGCTCGCTACTGCCGCGCTCCTCGGCAGTCGTCGCTCCTAGCTAGCTCCGAACAGCGTAGCCTTTATGGCTCCAATCGATCTACTGCAGTCCTCGAGACTTGGAGAAACACCCTTAATCCGAAGCACGTGTCCGCTGTTGGTCCCCGTCTTCGCTGTTCGCCATAAACAGCCATAAACGACAGTTTCCCGCACAGTAACCATCTGTCCGACACACTTCGGGTTTTCCCCACGACGCTCTCAAACAAAACATGAAACGTTTTCAGCGTCTCTCCTGACGCGCGTCCGCGCGTCCTCACAGCCAACTCGCGCGCGCGTCACCTCTAATTCGCGACTTCGTTCTTGCACAGACATCAAGATGCTCGTCGTGTACTCGCGAATCACATACGCACTGCCTATATATGACGACTTACAAAGTTCGTACATATCCTAGGCCACAACGACTATCAAAGTTCGTTGCCTCACTCGTGCATTTCACGTATCCACATGTATGCACCAAAAACTACGCACAAAACACCGGATCCGCTGCACCAGGTCGTCGTTCACCCGACGACGTGCAACACTTTGCCTCTTCTAGAGCGGTTGTCCTCCACACGGTGATGCATGACGCTTCCAAGCGTCATTCGGCGATGCAAAGCTCTACCGCCTTTGACGTAAAATTCCGCTCGTCAAACCGCTCCCGAATCTTCACGATTCACGCTCCAAATACACGCGACCTACCGCCGCCACGCACGAAGAAAAAAAAAAATTCTTCGCTCATCTCCAATCACTTAAAAGACCACATCCCGGCTGAGCCCCCATTTGTGGGATTTAGGGTGTAGGCAGATCAAATGTGGTTAGTGACATTAGAGAATGTAACGATAACAATAACAATTTATTAATAACAACAGGAACAAGAAATAACGATGACGTTCACTCGGCTCTCACTCATAGCACTCGAACGTCCTCACTCGCCCACGTCCCAAATCCAACAGATACCGTTGGGCCCGCTGGCCCGCCGGAGCATCCCTCTCTCTCTCTCTCTCTCTCTCTCTCTCTCTCTCTCTCTCTCACGCATCCCTCTAGCGCACCTACTCTAACCTTCTCTCTAGGGTTACTTCTAGGGAGAGGTTAGAGTAGTCTGTCTCTTTCACACTTACTCATACACTCATAATCCCACATATATATAGGATTCTTCTAGCGGAAAACATAACAATTTGGGGTCTGAAAATTGTAAAAAAAATTCTTTTGACATCGGGGTGGTATATGTATGAGGGGGAGGATCATATATATTAGGCTGCCCAGTTTTGCCACCAATTTTGAAAATTACATTTAAGATCAGACTAAGCATCGGGGAGGCTCAGAATTAGTACAACGGATTTTGAATTTTTCAAATCGAATAATATTTAATACCTCCCACGCGATTTAGGTATTTTAAATAGGATATAACATAGACGAACAAATTAATGTCTGTAACAATGAAATCACGGTCATTTTCTGATATTTTTTTTTCTCGGGCTTGTCACCGGGTACATAGCAATAGGCTCGAAGAAGTTTGGTGCAAAAAAGTTAATAATTAAAGAAGTTGACAGGTGCGTATTTCTACTAAAACTACTCATCTTTGGAGTCGATTTAAGGCCCCTTCTACTGCTTCGATGTCTTTCACATTTTGACACAGCGTTCTTAAATTCATGCCGAAATGATCCCAAAAAGAATTTTACCAAAATTATTTTAAGAACACGGTTAAAAATCAAATGAAAGTTTTGGTTTTCGTTTTAAAAAGTAGGTGAAACGTCAAATTTTTTTTAGGAATAAGCTGCTATGATACTTTAACACCCTCGCTCCCTCCGTCGGAGGACACATCTGGTGCTACACGTGTTGGTCTTCTCAGCTATATCGCTTTTTATTTTTCTCGTAAAATTCAGTTTTCAATATCGTGATTTTTCGTGAAATCGCAGAATTTTATAATATAATTATAATATTTATTGTTATAATTTATTATAAACAAATTATTTGTACAAAATTTTTTTTATGTTTAAAGAATAATAATCGTGATTTTTCATGACATCGCGACATTTTATATTATAATTATAATTTATAATAAACAAATTATTTGTTAAATTTTTTTTTTAATGTTTAAAGAATAATAATTGTGATTTTTCATGACATCGAGACATTTTATATTATAATTATAACAATAAATATTATAATTTATTATAAACAAGTTAATTGTTAAAAAAATTTTTTTTTGTTTCAAGGATATGTTTAATGATTACAAATATATAATTATAAAATTAATAATTATAAAATTCAAAATATAAAAATGACTATTTTGCAATACTTAACTTAATTTAATTAATAGCTTTATTTTTAAATAAATAATCTCCTACAGTTTTTTTTAAAGTGTCTAAAAATGACGACGGTTATAGGTTTGCATTAAGAATTCGATGTGATTTTACAATTGAATGTGCGAGTGAGAAGCATAGGACGAATCGCGAAGGTTAGCATCGGACAGAGCGAGGGACGAGAGAAAATTAAGGAGGAGAAAGTCTGTCTCTGTCGCACCTCTGGTCGCACTTATACATTTTCCTAGGCTTCTCACTCGCACACACGGGTTGTCCTATGTCTCGCTTCCGAGGTCCCGAAAAGCCGGACCCTACCATAAAATCTAAGAAGTATTTATGACCAGGATAATGATGCTTATTGTTTGGTTCCACTGTCATTACCTTCTTCAGATATGTTTCTACACTAGGTCACAGATCTTTGCAATCGCGTGGCAGCTATTAAATATTATTCGATTTGAAAAATTCAAAATCCGTTGTACTAGTTCTGAGCCTCCCCAATGCTTAGTTTGATCTTAAATGTAACTTTCAAAATTGATGGCAAACTGGGCAGCCTAATATATATACATATACTATACATATATGTACGGATTCTCTCAGCGAAAAACATATATACAATTATACCTTACACACACACACACACACACACACACACACACACACACACACACATATATATATATTGCGTTTCTTAACCTTTCGCTACATCGATAAATAAAAAATTTTTCAAAGGTAAATAGCGCAAACTGTTGGTCTAATATTCTACTTTGAATCTAAATTTAGCAAATCGTTAGATTTTAACATTATTAGGTGTGACGACAATGGAAAGACCGCGCATTTTATAGCGCCTAAATGATGATGCGTTGCGCGTATAAATAATAAATTTCTATACATGAAAATTTTTCACTATTATTATGTAAAAGTCTGAAAGAAAAATTTAATTAGCCTATTAAGCTTCCATTTTTGAAAAATTGTTTTACACGGCTGAAGATTGTATGTGATGCACGATTAGGCGCTTTGAAATGCATGGTTTTTCCGTTGTCGTGACACCTAACAATATTAAAATTTAATGATTTACTAAATTTAGATTCTAAGTAGAACATTAGACGAACAATTTGCTCTATTTAATTTTGAAAAGTCATTCATTTCATCGATGGAGCGAAAGTTTAAAAATGCAAGCTTTGATGATCGAGTTGTCAGAGAACCACCCATATATATATATATATGGGTGGTTCTCTGACAAATCGAGCGGTCGATTCTTTGACCCCATTGAAAAAATTTTTTAAAATGTTCCTAAGAGACATATGAGTATCCCTGAATTTTTTCAGATTTTTTGCATCAAGTATCTTCGAGTTACAGAGGGTCAAAGTTGATGAAATCATGTTTTTTTGCTTTTTCTGGCTACTTTCATTAATTTGTAGATCCTCAGGGAAGCATTTTTCACTATAGAGATATATAACATTTTTTTCTGCAAATTTTCTAAACTATTCAAAAAAAATATTTTTGATGTCGTATATATATATGTTTTAAGAAAGTTATAAGTCATTTAAGTCTTAAAATCAAGTTTTAGAAAAGTTCGATCATCCGGATCATAACCAAAAAATTCATGAAGATACCTTATTTCAATTCAAAAAAGTCTGCGAAAGACCCAGAATGTCAGAGGCCTTGGTTTCTCTGTAAAAAATCATTATATCCATTCATATATGACAAAAATTTAGTTTTATTGCTATATCGAAGCATTTCACTAACCTTATCATTTTTTTAATGACTGAAATTATTATAAAAAAATTTACGTAATTGATAAAATTGGTTAAATTCTTCTATATAGCAATAAAACTAAATTTTTTTCATATATGAATGGATATAATGATTTTTTACAGAGAAACCAAGGCCTCTGACATTCTGGGTCTTTCGCAGACTTTTTTGAATTGAAATAAGGTATCTTCATGAATTTTTGGATATGATCCGGATGATCGAACTTTCCTAAAATTTGATTTTAAGACTTAAATGACTTATAACTTTCTTAAAACATATATATCCGACATCAAAAATATTTTTTTTGAATAGTTTAGAAAATTTGCAGACAAAAATGTTATATATCTCTATAGTGAAAAATGCTTCCCTGAGGATCTACAAATTAATGAAAGTAGCCAGAAAAAGCAAAAAAACATGGTTTCATCAACTTTGACCCTCTGTAACTCGAAGATACTTGATGCAAAAAATCTGAAAAAATTCAGGGATACTCATGTGTCTCTTAGGAACATTTTAAAAATTTTTTTCGATAGGGTCAAAAAATCGACCGCTCGATTTGTCAGAGAACCACCCATATATATATATATATCATAAATGTCATCCCAAAGTTAAAATAATTTTTTTTAGAATTCTTATGCTTCAAATAGTCATGTTTTCCGCTGGGAGAATCCCATATGTATACATGACCCTCCCCCTCACAATACCACCCCAAAGTTAAAATAACTTTAAAATAACCGTCGGAAAGTAGAATTTCAATTGTCGCAGGGCTGCCACTACAAAATTTGAAAAAAAAAGTACTTTTGAATAAGCAGCTTCTTGAACCGGATTTTGAATAAGCAGCTTCTTGAAACGGACTCTGAATAAGCAGCTTCTTGAAGCGGACTCTGAATAAGCAACTTTTTAATCTCAGCCGTCGATATACTCAATGTACAAGCTTGATTTCCAGCTTGATTTCGCCAAGAGTAACCTATAAAGTTGCTTTTTAAGCGTATTCTTTTTAAACACTGCATCGACAAAACATAATAATAATCGTTACTATAAACCTTCTTCATAGACTTCATATATTTATTGTGAAAAATAAAAATGATTTCCCGACTAATGTCTCTGAATAGGCTTTTATAATATATCTTAAGGGGTTATGACAGTGTTAAAATTTTGAAAATATCCATTTTTTTTATTCACTTTTTTCACAGTTAGTAGTCCGTAGAATATGGACCTTAAAGCCGTTTTTTGCTAAAAAAGTTTGCCTCGAAGATATCGACAAAAAACTGATAAATCTGTTTCAAGTAAATTTTTTAAAAATCGTGATTTTTAAATATTTTAATTAGGCGAAACTTGTGGAAAGGATTGTTCTACCACATTTTTTACAGAGTAATTTCATGAGAAATCTTACTGAAAATACGACTTAAAAACCGTTTTACAAACCGTTTTTTTCTCAAGAGTTATGACTTTATTTACGTAAAATAATTAAAATCCGTAAAATTAATTTTTCTATGTGTCATTTTATGTTACTAAACTCAATGTGTTAAAGTAAAGGCATTCAACAAATTTGAATTTGCCACTCGAACAGGTTGTGGCTCACAGCGTCCAGTCGAGAATGAAGATTACTGTTTGATCGGTATAGTAGAATTTTCTATAAAACAGCAGAAAGCAGCGAAACAGCTGTTTTTCATTCAAGACACTAGATTAGTGCAGTTAGTCTGCTAGCTGCTGTAACTGTTTATAACCTCAGTGGTGTTGTAAAAGTGCAAGAGCTTCTGCAGAGTACAAACATTATTCAGATAAGTTTGTTGGTTTATTTTTTGCTTTTAGGTGTACGGGTGCAAGCCAGCAAGATAGGAGTTTATAATGACTGTCTGGAGTATTATTTGGCATACTTTTTAACATATTGAAGTCTATTTAATAATGGTAAGTATTGCATGTAACTGTAATTCATAAACATTACTTGATTATGAATAGCTAACGATAATTTTCATTTTATTTTCAGCTTCTAAATGCTATTATCACACAGCATGATAGGCGCGTACCACCAAATATACTTAATTGTATGTATATTTGAGTACCAAAAGCAAATCAAGGTATGTCAGATAGTTTCTGTAAGTATAGCTGAGTTCATTTGTATGATTTACATAATAAACTTTAAATGCCTTTTACTCAAATTTAGTTTTTTCATGCTTTTTGTGTACTTGCCGCAGCTTTCTCAAGGAACCGTACCATCAATCCTGATGAACCAAAGTGGAAAACCTTCCTTATGAGTATGGTCACAAACTAAGCGGAGCAGAATTGGCAAACATAAGTTCAAAGTGAATGTTACGTATGTTTACATATGTAACATTCACTATAATTACTAATATTGTAAATATATGTTGAATCAATTACATTAATTTTGTGTTTTTCAGGAATCTGTTCCGCTTAGTCTGAGACCAGATTCATAAGGAAGATTTGGCACTTTGATTCATCAGGATTGATGGTACGGTTCCATCAGAAACATGCGGCAAGCAAACAAAAGTGATGAAAATGATGTTTTTTGGTAAGTAAATACCTTTAATTGTTGTTAAATGTTATACTCACTTAATGCATATTTTTAATGCATAAAAGTGATGTATAATACTTATATTTGAAAGGAAAAATTTAGTTTTTGGAGCACCTATATATATTACTTTTTTACAGCACTAATAATTTTTCTTTTTTTTTTCAGGTTTTAACACTGTCATAACCCCTTAAGATGAGTTACGAATAGGTTCGTTTATTAAATTTTATGCACAACTTTGTACATACATACAACTGCGATTTACATAAACAGGGTCAGCATTGCTAATAAATAAAGTTTTTGCAGCGTTCTTAGAGGTAAAAGGAATCTAATATCAAGAATAAATAATTAATTCGTTTAAAATTAATAAAAAGAATGGAACACATTTTTATATACATTCCATTATAAGCTACAATACGCGTATACTGAAAACTGGACTAGATAGGCACTATTACAAAGCGTCACGATGTTGCCTTTTTGTTGTTGACCAAGATAACGATCGTTATTACTTTCCTTTCTTACTATTTCGGACCATATTTTTTAAAAATCACGTGAAAATAAGCGTTTGAAATCAAAATAAAAAACTGATATCTTATGTAAATAGAGAAAATAATGAAACAATGCAGAAGTTGTTAGACAAGATATAAATGTAAAAAAACTGTATACTTGAAATGAAATCATTTTTAGATGTGACCATAGATTTTCTTTCACACCCAACCTTAAAGTGCCAACTTTATATCCTAGGCAGGAAGAGACAATTGGCATTTAATGGCCGTGCGTGAAAAAAATAGTATATACACTACGGGAGTAAATAAAAAGCGCCTCAAATCGCATATTTATAATAATTATATGCGATTTGAGACATTCGTTATTTTTACTCCCTAAGTGCATAATGTACTATTATTATAGACTTTATACGATATAAGATTGTATAGCATCAATTATTATTCCAGTCGATTGCATTGAGTATAGCTTATTAATTGTATTTGTATTTGGAATATTTTACCTTTAAATCTTGCAAGATCCAGATACTAAAACGCATATGCAGAAGTCAGCATGTGATACTAACCTGAAACAGAAAAATAAACAGCTTAAAATAACGTTGAAACGATGTTAATTCCCCCTTTCTATCCTCTGCCAGCAAATTGCTTGTTTTTATCACGTACATAATGTTTTACACTCTAGGATATTCCTTGTAATACGTGTTGTCAAAATCATACGATTTTTTCTCGTTCCCTATAAATACTCATAACCTTTGAGTCGAAAGGTCATTAGCGATGCTTTTTTAAAAAATAAAAGTTCTTTTTTGCATATGTCCTTTCTCTTTGGAAATAATTAAATTTTGTAACATGACTATACATGCATAATGAAAATGATGTACGTTTAACATTAGAATTTTTTTTTTCATGATTATGATTAGTATATGAGTATGTATGAGTATTTATGTATACTCCATAATTTTGAATAATTATAGTTTGTGTAGTTTGTATTGTATATAGTACACAGAACACTTTTTATTCAAAATTTGTAAATATATATACCTCGTATTCGTTCATGTGTGTACCTATAGAACCTATAAGTATTTTTAAAAATTTTTCAAATTCGACCAGTTTTGTTAATTATAATAGAAGGTACGTGATGAAACGAAAGTGTGCTATAGGGTCATAGGGTTATAGGGTTGGCTGTTACGCAGCCAAAATATAATTCAATTTTGGGTCAAAGTCAATTGATTTTGGCGTACGGTTGACGAATCTTTGGTAAAAATTTCTATCAAGGTTTTTGCGTTGAGTTTTAAAGTAGAAAACAGATTTATTTTTTAATGCCTTTGATAAAAAATTACTCGATTCATCTTAAAACTTGAAATTTTTAAGAGCAAAGATAAAAAGTGTCAGTTAATATAATTAGGTACTTTTCTATTGCTTTAGTTTTTCTTACAACGTGTGTGTGTGTGTGTGTGTGTGTGTGTGTGTGTGTGTGTGTGTGTGTGTGTGTGTGTGTATAGAGGTATAAATACTTATTTCAAAATGCAATTAGTCACACGCATTGTACAAAGCAATATTTTTTCGGATACGTTTTTGGAAGGACACACTGCACGTTAGACGCTCGTCGCGCTACTTTGGTTTTGGCCGCATGATTCTTTCGTAATCAATATTATCAAAGGCAAGCGCACTTTTGTCGTAAGCTCACTTTGCGTGAAAATCCTTATTGTGGAAAAACGCGCTATTATAATACACACGGGGACTTGACGAAAGTATAATTAGAAGAGAAAAAGTTTATGTAAGAAGCGTTTGCAGAATGAGAGTTATATTTCACTTGGACGTGCATCCAGTACAGACAAGAAATAGCATCTCTCACCGCATGTGACTTAATAGGCAAACCTCAAAATGCGCTTTACGTAATACCGCCAGTCGCTTCTCGTCTTTTGTACGCGCGAAAACTCCGCAGCTCGTTGGTCTCGGTCATTAGACTTGTTTTTCTCTGATGCGAGCTTTTTTATTTGTACCTTCGGAGAAGCGGAGATAACGGTTGCGTAACGTGCGAGAGTATGAAGTGCACGTAATGTGTAAAGACAATGCGTGCGCACGCACAACTTTTCTCATCGTTCCAACTTTTTCTAAAGCCAAATTTTTGAAAAATCTCGCGCTGCAAATTGCAATTTTTTGAAATTGGAAATCCTTTGAAAAGCAGCCATGAAAACGGAGAGCCGCGCACACAAGCCAAGAGTGCAATCACCAATGACACGCGAGCGCTCGCGTAGCAGAACGTATCTTACGCGAGGCCGTAAAGCGTCGATCGGCATTAGCACATGTGCGCGGGGGACGCTCAAAAGGCAAGTAGGTCGCTCGCTTTGCGCACTGCTGCTACTACTACTGTTTTCCCTTCATTGTTGCATTGTTCGCCTCTAGTCTATATGCATATAATAGTGTCGTCGCTCACAGCTGCTACTGCTGTTGCCGCCACTTTCACGTTATATCGAATCTTAATTGCTCGCGCCTGCTGCAGTTTTGTCCCTTTGGGTGGCCGCATCGAAGAAAAGCGAGAGCGATGTACCACGTAGCTCGCTCGCTAATTAAACGTATGCCTTTGAAATGAGAGCCCTTGTAACCGTTCCGATAACACAACAAAATTTTAACCAAACCAGCAAGAGAGATAACCTTAATCAATCAGGACAGCACTCGCTTTAAGCGCGGACCCACATAATATATGACTGCGTTCGCGAAAACGAAGAGGAGAGCCGAACGAGACAGAAGTAGGAAAGAGGAAAAATACGTTTCTTCCGACCTTCACCTCGAAAAGCATTCTCTCTGATATCCGATTGCAAAAAGTCTCTTCTGCAAAGACCTGTGCTGGCTGCTATACCAGCGAGAGAAACAACAAACGGCGTAGCATAAAGGTAGCTTGGAGGTAAACCTGCATTAAAAAGCCTGATAAACTTTTTTTATAATTATTCAAAATCGCGTAGTCGTCTTTAAAAACTCGAACCAAAGTGAAATATTCATTGAAAAATTCATTGAAAATTCCAATTTGGCGCCCTTGCAAAATTTAACATTGAAAATCAAGCATCTCGTTTAGCTCGCGTTGCAGTTTGATTTCCAGTCTTTATAATTATACAAGCAAATTAGTTGTGCGTTTAAACAAATATTTAAATTAGTTAATACAGCTGCTGCGCGGTACTCGTTTATAAATGCTGGCCGTATCTCAGAAATGAAGTTTAATGCTATACTGGAATATTGATTATTTTTTCGCATAAAAAAACCCCTGTAGCTACGACACTATATATTATAACTCAGAATGACACGCGGGCGTTGAAAAAAGTGCATAAGACCGCGTGCTCATTAATTACTTTTCAGGCCTGAATAATTCTTAAAAAGGAATGGGAAAACACTGTTTTTTAATTTATTAAATTACGCAATGCATACCGCTGTATACGATAACCATTGCCGTTGGGGCAGCAGCAGCAGCAGCAGCAGCAGCAAGTACAGTTCGCGCGTCCACCACATTTGAAAATTCCGCGATCCCACACCTACTCCTCTTCCTCTGTACTCCTCTCTCAACCGCATCGAATTAACAATTCTCCGAGCAAAGCTTGCGCTTGTTGCATAATCCTGCTCCTCCTCCTCCTCACGGCTATACGTATTTCCAGCACATGTACTAAGCGCGTGCACGCACCTGCGCCGCTTCTGGGAAAAAGTCCGTTGGCCGAGGCCGAGCGCTTTTTAGTGTTTACAGGTCTTATCCTGTCTGCCTGTCTCGCGCTGCACGAGAGAGAGAGAGAGAGAGAGAGTGTATGCGACTACAAGTGCGCACGGCCTATACAAGTCGTAACGGTGACTCGAAAAAAATTAAATCACGAGAGAAGAGAGAGAGAGAGCTTCTTTTCAATTACCAGCGGACATATGGAATATAACGGGATGCTTCATTTGCTATATAGCGCCATTCCATATAGCGTGTACTCTGCAGCGGCAGTCCAAGCTTGTTAGAGCTGTATGTATACATCTGCTCGCAACGGAGCTTTATGGAGTATTGTGCGCGGCAGCGAATGCGGTAGCGCAACAAGGGATGAGTATCAAGTACTTAGCTTTTGCTATTTCGCATTTCATTGAACCACTATCGAGAAACGCAGTTGGAGCTTTTACAAGTGCAGTGTTTTACAAACGCACTTTATTAATTTTAGTCCATATGAAACATTATTCAGTAAACTAAAAAAATTGAAAATGAAAATTTGAAAAGGACTAGATTTATATCTTAATTAAGTAAAATTGTGCCCATAACTCTAGCTGCAGTAGAAAAAGTATAATCCGCAAGTGAAAATAGAAAAAATCTGCATTTTGTAGCTGTAGTAATCGACAAACTATTTTGTAAACTATATTCTCATTGTGTAGGATGTTTCAAAAGCTAAATATTGAAAAAAAAGTATAAACTAATTTACTTAGTATTTTTTACATGGAGGAAAATATTTTAGTTTTTTTATTTTTATTGTAAAAGAAGCTACCAAAACAATTTTAAGCAAGATGGGTTCTTCGCAGACCTTGTTGTCACCTTAATAGTCAATATTAATGAAAATTTAACACGTACATTTGCACTAGTCTCCGTTTTTGTTTGATGATTACTGCGAAACTCACATCAACTTTTATGGAATACCAGACCAAGAGCAGCGCGCTTCGCGCGCTCTAATTTTTCTTGCAGTTTCTTCATAATTTAATAGTACTCAGAAATACTTAAAATAATCAAATTCGATTTTTATTTTGAAAATTTTGAAGAATTATTTCTCTTTTAAAAGTTATTTTTTAAAGTACAGTTTTTAAAAAGAACTTATCGAACGTGCATAGGTATATCTATATATGAAGAACTCATGAACCCATTGTCGATTCTATTGTGTATAAAATAAAAACAAATCTTTTTCGATTTCTTGTACCTGCACTCTGCTTGCACGCAGATCTTTTTTGCCATTATATTAGGCGAGAATGTTAGATCAACATCAGCGGGCTTCGCGCGCTCTAACCTCAAACTAACGCATTCACCGGAAACACATGAACCATGACACATGAACATATTGGCTCTTGAGTCTTGACGCATGCGCACAACATCAACCAATCACAATTCGTCTTCAGCGGCTTCAAAACATCCGGTCATGACTTTTTATTAGTGGGAAAATACTTGTATAATTTTTTAGTATTCCACCCAAAGTACACTTCATACCTCTCGATAATCGAGAGAGAAGCAACTATTCGAAAGAACGTATTTTATTCGTGTGATAAACTGCACGAGTACGTACTAATGATTTATGATCTTAAAACACTTCAGAGTATTGGGAAAGTGGAAAATTTAAATTAATGAAAGTGACTTCATAAGTCTCCACGACGACAAAGATGCATGTTGTACAATTTTTTTCACAAGTACGTGAGTTGTGAAATAAAATTAAATGAAATAAATTGCAACAACTGATCGCATGTTCAATGTAACAGATTATATAGAAATATGCATATAAACTAGCATCGTTAATTGAACATAAGATCAATTTCAAATCAAGTACCAAGAAAAATGCAAGCAAGGTGAAAGCATGCATCGACATGTTTTAAATTTAAAAAAAATGTACAAATTTTGAGGAAGAATAAATCAGTTTAGAGGAAGCTAGAGCTAATGCCAACTCTCTCTCTCTCTCTCTCTCTCTCTCTCTCTCTCTCTCTCTCTCTCTCTCTCTCTCTACCTCATCACGGCATCTACCGCATCCCGCCAATAATTTCCGCGTTTTACACCGATTTTTCGCATAAGCGTCATCGAGAGAAGAGCCGTTACAATCTTATTTAATCTCCTCCTCCTCCTTCTGCTGCGTCTCCAATATAAAGTCGTTTCGCAGCTCAGCTTTCGTCACTCCCTTGCTGTTTATTGTGAATTTGCACGCGTATAGGTTTTCTGAATTTCGTAATCGTGTTTCTTTCGAATATATAATATGAAATGAAGAAAAATCCCAGGAAAGCGAAATCACACAACCGAAGCTAAAAAATCAGCTAAGTCGGTGTATCAGCATAAGCGTGAATGATAAACAATTGTCCTTCATATACAGCAGCGACTAATGATCTCACCATACATTTTTCCCGTACTAGATGAGACATGACATCAGGCGGGCGGGTCTTACGAGAATGAGAGAAAAATTATCTCGGCAAAATCATAATATTTATATACTCTGCAATCACATTGCCACATTACATGTTTAAGTTCAAGTAAGTATAATTAAACAGACGAGTTATACGATAATTTTAGTGGCACGCGCGCACTTTTCTTCGTGATTAGGATAGTCGAATGCGCGGCGCGGGCGTGCAGCGTGCGCGACAACGTTGTTGTGCTCTTTCCGAATAGCAGCAAAAAATTAATTATTCTCGAGCATTAAGTCGTTACATTCTCTCTCTCTCTCTCTCTCTCTCTCTCTCTCTCTCTCTCTCTCTCTCTCTCTCTCTCTGTCTCTCTTCACAAAAAATCGACGCAGCCACATCCGAATCGCTCGGGCACGGCTAAACTCCTCGACGATTCCGTGAATAAAAGAAGACTAACGAGATGATATATGACGAAATGATCTTTCGGCTATATAAAGCCCGCTTGCGGCATTGTGCAAAGAGCCGTCGTAAAAGCGAGCGCCTATGCTCCGCGCACTCCAATGAAGAGAAAGAAAAGCCGCGGCTGCAATTAGTCGAAATCTGTTGCGATTGCGCAAACAGTCGGGCTTGTAGATGCAGTATTTACGTGAATTGTCGGAAGAGACATGTCTAGTGCAGCGTTATGTATAGTCAGTGCCCGTATGTATTTAGTCGTCCGCAAATCCAACTGGCCAATTATCCTTTACTTCTCCTATACATGCGGTGCGTTTATTTACGTATATATTTTATCTCCCAAGTCTTTATCTTTATTATTTTTTTCTCTTTCATATGACAAGACGCGGCGGTTCACTCGACAAAATACGCACGCGCGCGCGCGCGCGCGAGTCACGTCTTACGAAAATATCCTCTGCAATCGCTTTAACTACAAAGGAATTTCGATTGATAATGTTTCTGCTGCGCGCTATTCCATTATTGTATTTTAATCATTTTACACACAATATAATCTACTAACACTAAAGTTAGAGCAGCGCTAATATTTCACGATATACATACATATATACATATATATTTTTTTTATACATATGGGAGATTCCATGCTAAATCGAAAGTTTAAAAAATAAACATATCGTTATATGTATACTCGCTTCGCTCGTCAACCCCCCAATTTTTTATTAATATGGAAATGACTAATATGGAAAGGAATAAGTTTCTATTCGTATTCGAAATTTTTTATAGCTATAGCCTTGTGCATAGCAACCGTACCAACAACAACGTAGTAACAGATTTTTGTATTTACATTGTTTATCCTGCATCGCGTTATTTTATAATTACCGTGTGCCGCGTCCCGTGTCTCGTGTGACCTCTTCTTTTACAATTACTTAATCTTTTTTTAAGGATAATGCTTTA
Organism: Philotrypesis tridentata; assembly: GCA_018906965.1. NCBI lineage: Eukaryota > Metazoa > Arthropoda > Insecta > Hymenoptera > Pteromalidae > Philotrypesis > Philotrypesis tridentata. The sequence continues at coordinate 466,032 of JACCIB010000085.1, forward strand.
TCTACACCCACATATTTGTATGTACACCTAGTGCAGCGTCTCGAGGATGATTTCCCGTCATCCTGGAGGTCACCCTGACATCTGGACATCGTCTCCAGGGAATTTTAGTTTTTTAAGTAAATATTAATGTGTACTTAGAGGATGTACTCGAGGACAATTACCCGTCATTCTAGAGGTCATCCTGGTTTTTTGGTCCGTCCTAGGTTTTTCAAATGGGCTCTTCAGTAAGACGAAAAATAATTGAAGGAAAAGTCAGTATAGAAATAGTTGGTGAGATCTTATTTTAAATTTTGATCGTAATTATGTATGTCCAGCGGGGAGAGTGTATAGGTAGAGTTGAGGTATCTCTCAAAGGTATAGTGGCTATTTTTCGCGATTTTCAGTGAACCTGGCAGTCTCCTTTTTCTGTGTTTCCGTCATAGTATCGAACGTATAGGAATTTTCGTGGCCCTTTCCTATTTAGTGGAGCCCAAAGAGATTTAATTTACTGGAGATAGTTATTTGGCCGTTGGCCCATGCTATTATTTAAAAGCATCTATTGAATTGTTTGAAAGCCATAATTGTAAATCAAGAGGGGGTTTCAGAATTCAGCTTGGGGTTTGTGTTTTCTATTTCTTAATTACCTTGTTTCATTTATCGAATCCAATTGTTACTATTTTCCCGTTTCCTCTCACTGGAGTTTCTCGAGCGGGCGGGCAAAATTATATATATATATAATATATATAAAATGGATGCGACATCGACCTCGATTCACTATAATATAAGTAATCTCAATACGTCGTATAGCGACTTGATTTTACCAAACACGTACGCGTGTTTAGCCTTTGACCACAGCACACGCACTTGAACGCGACTGCCAACGACGCCATCAACCGCTGGAAGGCCCAACGCTGCCGTGGGGCTCAACATCCTGCCGCCGCCAGCCTTGCCTCCCAGAATCGCCAGCCTATCTACTCGGTCTCACTCCAGACGCCTACGCATCGGATCCCCAACCGTCGAGAAGATGACCGATCCAGAGGCAACCGACCAGGAGTCTAGTATTCACTGACAGCACCTGTAAGTGTCGGCTCTCTCTCTCTCTCTCTCTCTCTCTCTCTCTCTCTCTCTCTCTCTCTCTCTCTCTCTCTCTCTCTCTCTCTCTCTCTCTCTCTCTCTCTCTCTCTCTCTCTCTCTCTCTCTGGTACGTATTATACAGACGCGCTTCACATCGCTCTGCCTTAAATCATAGATTTAACCTGGTCGCTTTACTCCGTGGAGCAAAAGTTCATTTTCAGGCACTGGGGAATCCTGCTGGCTCTAGTTTCAGCGAGCACTTCAAGGCATGGCTCGCTTTTTTGAGCCAGGGACTCCCTTTTTTGCCTGGTACAACATTCGAGGTTAGTCGAAGCTGCGGACTTCCATTCGCATCATCAACGCTGACAGTTTCATTGCTGTCACTTACTACTCTGCCAGATGACGCGGCGTGACTATGCACATCTCCAGGCTACTTGTTGACCGATTGTGACGGATCGTGACCAATGTGTCGCCGCTTTGACTTTATTCAAAATCTCCACTTCGATTTGCACGCGTGCAGGCTCCTTGCTGACTTCAAAAGGGCTCTTACTGGTGCAAAGTGCTAAAATCGTTCCTCTCGCGCTATTCCGCGTAACCTATGCATTCAAAGTGCTGTTTATATACCATTCTACGCTGGTTAACTCTTTGTGGAGAGACTAGCCCATTCTTGCGCGTGTACGTGTGTGTACAGAAATTATGTGTGTGTCGCTTGTGTGCTGAAGTACTGTTTATCACGTCACGGATTCTATAATCCGACAACAATAACACCGGTGAGCGAGGCATCGACCAAGGCGCTGTGGATTCATTATAGCAGTACACTTAACTATAGACCTCTAAATTGTACATATTATTTGTCGACTCGTATCACTATGGAGCAAGCGCCACCGTGGTTTATTGCATTTTTAAAGATAACGTTTCAGACACAAGAAAAACATGGAGAAACGGTTAACAAACTGATCGATCTGATCGACAATCTCACCGGGAAAATTGCTAAGCAAGAAATAATTATTGCCAGTCAGGAGGCACGTATTGCCACGCAAGAAGCGCGCATCACCAGCTTGGAATATAGAATTCAAAACGCACTTCACTCCTGCAGTAAAGAAGCACCCTCTCCAACCGACAATAGAGAATTGGAAGACAGCTGCGAAATCCTTCTAAGCGGTATTCCTTACGACTACAAATCGAGTCTCCCCGCGATCGCCAATAAAGCACTGGATGTAATCGGGCTTTCCCATCTTTCACCAAATGTCATACACATGCGCAAATGGACGGCAAAGGCTCACTCTCACCTGCAACGAAGGCACTCTTCAGCCACCGTCACCAACCACCAGCGGTTCCCACGTCGACACGAAATCCATCGTCATCCAACTTGCCAGCCCTCTTATCCGGGACAAAATCATCAGAAATGCAAAGTTGCTTAAGGACATTCTCGCGAGCAGAATCTTTGGACAGGTTGGCAGAAATCGCGTTTCGATTCGCCCCCTCTGGTCGGCGTACGATCCGGTGTACGATCTATGGAGGAAGGTCCTCTCTTGCCACTCTGAATTGAACTACTCGAGACCAATCATAAAAAACCTGTGCGTTTTCATCCGTAAATCGCGAAATTCACCATTACTCCGCATTAATAGTACAGCTGATCTACACCGGCTGCTTCCTCGACATACATCTGCGTCACAGTTCGGTCGAAAAAAATTGTGGCGGCAGCCCCACACCATAAACGTACGCACTCTCGCATCGCCTCGCTGACGTCGCCAGCTCCGCAGTTCGCTCGCTCGGGATTTCCCGGTTCAGGCCGCCCAATCCTCCGATTTATTCGAGGCCTAATTTATCAGGCCCTAATAAAGAGGAGTGGCGCAGACCCATCAACCTCTCGGGAAATTTCCGGCAGCAGCTTCCTGGGTTTTCCCCGGCACCTCATTAGAAGCCGAGCTCGCCGTCGGACGTTGGAGCAAATCGCACGAATTGCTCTGACGGGACTTCCACTCAGGTAGGCGCATACGCTCGCCACTCGGATGCGCCCTAGCCATCACGAGGGCGGAGCTAAAGCCTACGAGCCGAGGTCCGAGTCTCGAACTCTCGCCAGCGACAGACACCTCCAGTCAGCAGTGATACCACGAGGTTATTTTACGCAATTCACGAACTTCTTATTCAATCCTCGGGCACCAAGCTCCTTGCCTCCAAAGTGGTGACCCCGACGTGATCTCAGGGTGCCACAAGGATTCCATCGAAGTATAGTGAATACATCAGTGTCTCAGTGGACTACGTCTGACAAAAATGGTGAACGATCAAGTGAACGCTGCAGTCGGACAGGCCGTCCTTCAGCCCCCCTCCATCGACCGTGTTGCTTTCCGCGTGCCAGCGTTCATGCCGAACGAGCCGGAGCTCTGGTTTAGTCTACTAGAACGCAGATTCGACGCCTCCGGCATAACTTCAGAGACGACGAAGTTCAGCCATTTCTGCTGCAGTTTGGACCCTCGGTACGCCTTGGAGATAAAGGACATTATCGTCTCGCCGCCTGCCGACGCCCCGTACACCAACGCCAAGCAAGAGCTCCTGCGGCGCCTCAACGTATCCCAGGAGTCCAAGACACAGACCGGCACATCACTAGACAAGACCGCTGAGCTTGTGGACACCATCATGGATACAGTCGGCGCGACGCAACCGTATGCCATCCCGCAGGTCGCCGCCGTCACACCCAGTGTCAGCAATGTGGACTCGCTCATCATGCAGCTAAGGCAGTTCACCACCGTCCTGCGAGGAGAGGTCGCGGAGATACGCCGGGAGTGGCGAGAGGACCGCGAGCGCCAGTCACGATCTCGGGAACGAGGCGGCCGATCCAAGTCCCAGGGCCGTTCCAAGTCCAGGGATGACGAGGGCAACCAGGAGCACTGCTGGTACCACCGCAGATTCGGCGCCAAGGCCAAGCACTGCTTCAAGCCCTGCACATTCCCGGAAAACTAGAGGGGCAGTCGCTAATGGAGGCAAGCGACGCCAGTCCGACAACACGGCGCCTCTTTATCATCGATAGAGAATCCGGGGTGCGCTACCTCGTCGACACCGGTGCAGACCTGTGCGTTTTCCCGCACACAGCCTTTCGCGGAGAGGCTAGGAAGACAACGTCTATTATCATCTAAGTGAAGTAAAATTATTATTATCGCTCAGTTATATATTGTCTTTTAAAAGTCTCAAATATATTGTATAACTACTGTGTATGTCACCTAGGCCAGATAGGGTTCTACCCCAAGGCTGAATAAACAAATAATCAAATCAATCAAATCTCTCTCTCTCTCTCTCTCGCGGCGAAACCCTAGATCCATTGTACCCATACGCCGCGACCGTAGAGCAGGATTAGCCCGGTTATGCGCGAGTTTAGTCGAGCCTCATAGCACGCCGAGCTCGATCCTTGCTTCGTCGAGCTAATTCGGAGAAGCGCGAGCACACAGCGTGAGCATGCGCTTGCGTACCATCATTCGCAGAATAAACTTACGAGCAAGTGCACTCTGCTTGCTCGCCCCTATAGCAATGCGGGAGATTCATTTACGCATCTCCATTCACGTTGACATATTCTACACCCATACCTAGCACCGCCGGATCCCCCCAGCACGTCGTGGAAAATCTGAACTGTGATTTCATGAACTTTGACCCTCTGTAACACGAAGGCAATTTACGAAAAAAAATTTGAAATATTCAAGAAATCTCGTAATGTTCTAGAACAATTTTCAATAATTTTTGATAGGGTTAAAAATGTCATCTTTGATCTACCAGAGATTCACCCACACACACACATATATATATATATATATATGGGTGGTTCTCTGACAAATCGAGCGGTCGATTTTTTGACCCCATTGAAAAAATTTTTTAAAATGTTCCTAAGAGACATATGAGTATCCCTGAATTTTTTCAGATTTTTTGCATCAAGTATCTTCGAGTTACAGAGGGTCAAAGTTGATGAAACCATGTTTTTTTGCTTTTTCTGGCTACTTTCATTAATTTGTAGATCCTCAGGGAAGCATTTTTCACTATAGAGATATAGAACATTTTTTTCTGCAAATTTTCTAAACTATTCAAAAAAAATATTTTTGATGTCGTATATTTATGTTTTAAGAAAGTTATAAGTCTTTTAAGTCTTAAAATCAAGTTTTAGAAAAGTTCGATCATCCGGATCATAACCAAAAAATTCATGAAGATACCTTATTTCAATTCAAAAAAGTCTGCGAAAGACCCAGAATGTCAGAGGCCTTGGTTTCTCTGTAAAAAACCATTATATCCGTTCATATATGAAAAAAATTTAGTTTTATTGCTATATAGAAGAATTTAACCAATTTTATCAATTACGTAAATTTTTTTATAATAATTTCAGTCATTAAAAAAATGATAAGGTTAGTGAAATGCTTCGATATAGCAATAAAACTAAATTTTTTTCATATATGAACGGATATAATGATTTCTTACAGAGAAACCAAGGCCTCTGACATTCTGGGTCTTTCGCAGACTTTTTTGAATTGAAATAAGGTATCTTTATGAATTTTTTGGTTATGATCCGGATGATCGAACTTTCCTAAAACTTGATTTTAAGACTTAAATGACTTATAACTTTCTTAAAACATATATATACAACATCAAAAATATTTTTTTTGAATAGTTTAGAAAATTTGCAGAAAAAAATGTTATATATCTCTATAGTGAAAAATGCTTCCCTGAGGATCTACAAATTAATGAAAGTAGCCAGAAAAAGAAAAAAAACGTGATTTCATCAACTTTGACCCTCTGTAACTCGAAGATACTTGATGCAAAAAATCTGAAAAAATTCAGGGATACTCATGTGTCTCTTAGGAACATTTTAAAAATTTTTTTCGATAGGGTCAAAAAATCGACCGCTCGATTTTTCAGAGAACCACCCATATATATATATATATATATATATATATATATATATAGGTGAATTAACTTAAAAGTAATATATGGGTGATTCTCTGTGAGATCGACCGGCCGAAAAATACACCTCACTATAACTCTGGGAATTTGTTCTAGAGGTTGCCACGAGTTACTCCAAATTTTTCCGATTTTTTGAATTGATTGTCTTAGAGTTACAGGGGGTCAAAGTTGATAAAATCAGTTTTTTTTGCATTTTGTGCTGATTTTCAAAAATTCATAGCTCCTCAGGGAAGCATTTATCACTATAGGGACATATAACAATTTTTTCTTAAAATTTTCTCAATTTTAAAAAAAAATACTTTTAAAATCATATATATATATATATATATATATATATATATATATATATATTACAAGTCATATGTGTAATTTAAACCTTGAAATTCAAAATTTTCAAGGTACGACCCATCGGATCCCAACCAAAATTTTTGTAAAGATTGCTTATTTTAGTAGAAAAGTTCCTACGTATGTCCCAACCTTGCTTGCTCTATTTCTTGCTAAAAATAAAGTTATTACTCATATTTTGCTACATTTGGCAAATAATGATCTACTTCCGCCTTTATCATTATAAATTCATCTGAATTAATTATAGTATGTATAGTTGATCTATATAATACATAATGAGGTGATATTTCTTAATGTAATACATAATAATTCTATATGTATAACGACTAAAATCTGGATTAATAGTTAATTCCTCTCTATATTTTATATCATGAAAAGAATGAGGAATTTTACAAACAATGGACTGAGTACATAAAATATAATCGTCATCAAAATCAATTTCTTCATATGAAATATGTGGTTTATTTTTATTCCTGTCACTCCTTCTACTCTCAAGTTTTGATTTTTCTACACTTTGAATATTTTCAGATTTTGACTTATTGTATTTATCAGTTTCGATTACTGATTTACTAGGCATTTGATCTAGTTTAACTATTTTACTAGATAATTTTTCCGTTCTAGACCTTAAAATTTCTGATTTATTATTATCAGATTTATTAACTTTTTCAACAAATTGATTTTCATCAAATTCAAGAGACTTTACTGATTTTAAACCATCGTCAGTAATATCAGTTTTTGTGTAATCAGAGTTTTCAATTTTTATTCCATCAAGTCTCAACTGAGGTCTAGATGCCAAGAAATCGATCTCGTCAACGATTACGTCTCTTACTTTAACAAACTTTTCGTTATTTGCGTCCCACACTTTGTATCCGTTTGGTTCGTAACCAACTAAAATCCCTTTCCAGGATTTATCATCGAATTTATTTTTCCTTGTTTTATTATGTACATAAATTGTACTTCCAAAAACTTTTAAGTATTTTAACTGAGGTTTCTTGCTATGCCATAATTCAAAAGGTGTTTTATTATCTTTAACAGCCTTCGTTGGCGTAATATTTATTAAGTATGTAGCAACTAGAACTGCTTCTCCCCAGAATACTTTATTTAGTTTGGCACCGCTTATCATAGCGCGGGCCTTCTCAGTTACCGTTCGGACCATACGCTCCGATACACCATTCAACTGCGGAGTACGCGGAACCGTCAAATGATAGCTTATGCCTTTCTGAACACAATAGTCTTTCATCTCATTTGATAAATATTCTCGACCATTATCAGAGTACAAATTGACTATTTTTAAATTAAAATGGGCTTCACTTTTTGCGGTGAACTCTTTAAAACAAGAAAATACATCTGATTTGTGTGTAGTTAAATACGTTACACAATAATGAGTAAACTCGTCAATAAACATAACAAAATAATTTTTGTTATCTATAGTCGAAGGAGTGATAGGACCACATACATCGCTATGAACTATAAACAATGGTCTTTCGACATAACTTTTGTCTTTAATTTTATTAAAAGGTAATCTTGCTTGTTTACCATTTATACAAGCTTCACATAAACTCTCGTTAGGCATTATATTTTCAATTTCAGTTATGTCTTGAACCATTTGATTATTTTTTAATTCTAAAAATTTAGATTTACCTATATGACCAAGTCGTTCATGCCATAATTTATAATCATTTTTAACAATATTATATGCCTTCATTTTATTATTTAGTTTATTTGCATCAACGACAAAATCAGATTTACCTTTAATGATTACATTACCATGTTTCATTATCAAAATCTCGTCTGGATTAAAAACTATACTCATCCCGGCCTTTTGCATCTTGCGAACAGATAATAAATTGTGCGGCACCTCTGCACAATAGAGAACGTCTTCGAGAACTCCTTGAACTCCAAGATTGCTTTTGACTTTGACGACTCCCTTTTTCGTTGCCGTGATGAATGTATCTTGCTTCGCTATTGAAATCTGGATTGGTGGATTTAACTCGATGAAACTTGTAAATAAAGTATCGTTGTTTATCAAGTGATCTGTTGCTCCTGAATTGAGAATAAATGCGGTGGTATTGAAGTCTCCTTGCAAATGATGTCCTGCCATAACTGCAAAATGTGATGCTTCTGAATACGATGTATTTGCTTGACTTGTATCAATCATTTGTACATTTTTCTTTCTTTCATCTAAATATTCTTGCCTCCTTTTAGCATAAATACAGTCTTTTATTAGGTGTCCAATTCTTCCGCAATTGTGACACTTGATACCACGAGAATCCCTTTTATTATTTTTGAACTGTTGTTTAATTTTATTAGTATTCTTTTTGAAACTAAAATTTTTCTGTTTAAAATTTTTGTAATCATTTTTCTGTTTAAAATTTTCGTTTTTAGTTGATGACTCTGCCGTTATAGTTTGAAGTATTTTTTTACTTGTGTCACAATTTTCACTTTCCAATTTTATTTCTTGATCTAAAAGTCTATTTTTTACAAAAGCTACATTTAAATTACTTTCTGATAAAGTCTCAATAGCAGTAATTATGCCATTGTATGTAGCAGGTAAAGTTAAAAGTAAATGTGCCACTTTGTCTGTTTCACCAAGGTCTGCACCTGCACCGGACAATTCAGTAATTAAATCATCGAATGTTGTAAAGTGTTTAATTAGCGGTACATCAGCTTGTAATTTTAAAGACAACAATTTCTTGCGTATATTTAGCTGTGTGGCTAAACTCTTGCGCTCATAAATTCCATCTAAATCATTAAAAATCTCCTTGGCAGATTTTTCGGATTTTGCATAGCCTATTAATGTATCAGATAAATAATCTATAATCACACTTTTGGCTTCTGTATCTTCTTGTGTCCATTTATCAGTAACATCCTTTGGTTTCGCACTATCAATCACATGAATCAACTTTAGTTCTTTTAACAATGTACGTATTCGAAACTTCCACACACTGTACTTATCACCATGGAATGGTCTTATATTCTTTTTCACTTTAGATGTATCCATTGTCTTTTCAAAATCACTTACAAAACAATTCACACAAAAACTCGCACTCTTATTATATGTGTCCTGGGCCCATAACCTATGGGATTTATGGAAGTAAGGTGCAATAATAAGATTGTTAATGCTCGTGAATACTCTTTATATAAGGAGGTGTTCCCTTCTCTGTAGTCATAGTTGAGCTAACTGTTTGAGCTTTGCGCTGTCGCGATCACAGTCTCAAAACCACCATCGATATCTCATCTTGCATATGAGTGGGATAAAAGAATTTAGTTTTAAAACAATGACATCATATGAACGAAATGTATATAAGGAGAGTACGACCATAGTTCTTAGTAACGTATATCAAAAGGAAATAATAATTTTTGTACTCTACCAACAGATAATAACCAGGATAAACTGTACTTTCATTAAAAATTTTGAATGTAATTTTAAAACCATTGGTTTTGATTACTTGATAAATGTTTTTCTAGAATTAAAAATAACCTATAAAGAACTTTGAAATAATTTTACAATTAAATTCTTTAAATTTTAAAAGAGAAATAATTTTTCAAATATTTCAAAATAAAAATTCACTTAAATTATTTCAAGTATTTTCGAGTATTATTATAAAAATTAGAGCGCGCGCAGCGCGTTGCTCTTGGTCTAGTTGATTATGCATTTCAAAATTATTTGTTTACATAGAATGTAAAATGTAAAATTCCTTTTGTTTTCTTTATCCCATCCAGTATGAGATTTTAAGAAGACGATTTATCGCTGTAAAAGAACTGCTAGAAAAGAAGTACTTATTTTTCTTCACACTTGCAGAGCTCTTTTCTGACTTTTAACAAAGATTTGGAAGGCAAATCATAATGAAGAGAACGTTAATGCAACTTCATACATTATTTAGCCTGAAAATGATTATAAAAAATTAAGAAGTTTTACGTGCAATAAATATAAGTTAGTATACTAGGATGAGAATGCAGGTAAACTTTATTTGTACCTGAAAACTTTTGAAAATCACAATTGGTTACACTTGAGGATGTTATAGTTAAATTTTTAAATGTTGGCTTCAACTTGCTCAAATATTGAATACTCATGTAGACATAAAAATGCGAAGAGAAATTTTCGCCGACACTCTTCCGTCTAGAAGCACCAGGCAGCAGCGCCTCGAGCAGCGCAGTACATCGAAGGCTCATGAAGCCTGAGCATAGTCGCGCCTATTCGCAGCACACCTCCTGTGCACTCTTCGAATCGAGCATGTAAACAATGGGCCTCTCCTCCTCCAATAAAAACGAGAGCAGCGTAGCAACAACAACAATAACAACAGCCTACCTGAGAAGTGCGGGGAAGAACAGTAAGCGTAGGCGGAAGTTGCATAATCGCTCGGTGTAGCGGTTCACATCTCTCTCACTCTCCCCCCCCCCCCCCTTGCGCAGCGGAGCTCTTGGAGGGAAAAGTTTTCTCGCGCGCACTATAGCGCAATAACTCGTGAAGGATGGGCGCGCGCGGGGGCGGCCAGGAAAAAGATCGAGTGCGTGCGCCTTCGCGCGGCTGTTATTATTTTAACGGCTGTGCACTCGAGAGAGAGAGAGAGAGAGAGAGAGAGAGAGAGAGAGAGAGCTGCCGCGGCTGATGCTGCTACTGCTCCTGGCCGAAGGCCGAGAGAGGGACTTTCTCTTGGCGTAAGTATAATACTGCGCGAGCGCGCGGCTAAGAGAGGAGCCGATGTGCTTCTTGTTATTGTGTTTGAGGGCCGACGACGGCGGGGTCGTCGCCGAGGCGATTTTCACGAGTCGTTAGCCCGAGAGCGAACTGGCTGGCGACAAATTGTCGCTCGCTGCGTTGCTCTCTGAGATATGCACTTCTCCTCTGCTTTCTTTCTATTCGACTGTCGGCCAGCTTTGTTTGGCATCAAGTTTCTTTTTTCTCTTTCGCTCGCGTTGCTCCACAGCTTTCTCGAGCGAGATTAATGCTTCTGTTCGCGGAAATCGACGTTCCTCCTCATGGTTTCTCGCCTTTGTTTTTATTTTGTTAAAGCTTCATTTTTTCCTCGGATTAAATAAATATTTATACACGGAATCCCAGCGATCGAATCGATGCGCGTTCACGAAGGCTGGCTTTCAGAAACGGGGACTGGCTTTCACATTTTTATAAGCTATAAATTCTGCTAAAATTTATTAGTAAAAGAAAAACGAAGTAGCGCGCTTGGCACATCTTACTCGTAACTCGTACGTCGCGAACGGGAGTAGCTGGTGCGCGGCGTGTCCATAATAACATGGACTATGCGTAGAGTATAAGCTCAGAAAACAAAGCACTTGATAGTAACTAATAAAGCCCACATAAACCCGCGTAGTTTGAATACAGCGACGGCAGAGCAGCAGAGCGGCTATTGCGTATCATCGCATAAAAGAGGCGCTACTCTCCATCCGCGGGCGTTAAAGCCCCTCAATCTCGCAACAGTGTCAGTGTGTCACTCAAGCTCCGATATGTAGGCTTCGTCGAACGTCAATGAGTAAAACGACTTCTCTCTCTCTCTCTCTCTCTCTCTCTCTCTCTCTCTCTCTCTCTCTCTTCGTGCACTCGCTCGCGAAAAAGTATCGACCGCAGAAACAAGAAGCCTTAGCGGAACTACATCTGCCGGGAAAAAGCAAACGCCGCCGCCGCCGCAGCAGCAGCAGCAGCAGCCAGAAACAGAAATGTAAATCATCGTCTAATGAGTTATAATGAAGCCGGCAGACACGAGCAGCGACACGGGAAAAGCGAAGAGTAATGCAGACACACACACACAGACGTACGAGCTGCAGGTGCAGCGGAGGCCCTCGTGTATGCCAACGGTATCGCGTGTATGTTTTTGCACCTTAAAGGAGTAAGAGAGAGAAGGCGCGCAGAGCGCACCACGCTCTCGGGGTCGACGAACCTCCTCGCTCTGGATATATAAACCCGAGACTCGAACGCGCAGCTTCCCCCCCTCTCTCTCTCTCTCTCTCTCTCGCTCGTAGATCAGGTTTTCAGCGATACCGTGGCTATGCGACTCCTGGCACCCTTTTTTGCAGCGCGCTTTTGCCTGCTTTTTTGAATTTTCTTGCTTTTTTTGCCCGCCCCCCCCCCCTCTCTCACTCTTCGATGTCTATTGCCGTTGTCGTAAAGTTTGCGTGAAGGTGCGAACGTTATTATAGCCGAGGATTCGCGATGTTGTTACTGCTGCTTTGTTGTTCTGAGGTGACGGGCCGATACAGCGACGATTTCCTGTTTATTGGTTTTACGGCAGCTGCAAGTTCCACGAGTCGAGATACAAGGACTGTTATGGTACAGCGCCAATGCGGAAAGAAACTACTGCGGGAGGTAATAAAAGGTGGATCTCGGGGCGACAGGTAGTTATTATTCTTTTCATCAGAATCCTCTGCTCATTCTTTATCATTTCTTTTGACTTTGACTTTGAGATATTCTGCCATTTCGTTCAACAAATTTTCTTCAATTCATTTTGTTTCGGTTATTACTAATATTTCTACTTTACACGGCATGAAGTTGCCGATATTATAGTCCATGGTGACTGGCGGGAGCATAAATTTTTCACATGTTACGCGATCACCTTACATTGTGCGCATGTGCTGCTTTACGCAGAAAAAAATATCGATATAATCTAATTCTATATAATCTAAGTCTATATAAACCATAGTCTTATGGTACGTAGCTTTTCAGTATTATGTGTATCATTTGTATGCGATACAGTGGTATACACAGCTTGTACTGTTGTTTTCACAAGAGTTAGCAATGCAATAGTTGTTACACATTATTCAAAACTTTTAGTGCGACTAAATATTCTGGCACAGATGTATGAATTAACCTGATCTCAAAAAAGGAAAATAAAAACTCGCAAAGCGTGCCTGAAATCGCTAGTGCATATCTGTGGCTTGCAGGAAGAACCACTTACGAGTTATAACTCGTAAGTGACATTGTGCGAAAAATTTTTTATGTCAAATTCGAGGTGCTCTTAGTACCCTTTTTCATTGTACAATAGTAGGATTTCCGAAATGCACAAATATTTTAAATGCCAGCCGATTGCATAACCACTTAACTGCGTCTCTCGTAAAAATGTTACCGCAGAACCACTTAAGTGCACTCGTTTTCTTTATTTTTGTACGAGATACACCGTGTGGAGTACATTAAAGCGGTATAATATATATCTAATTACCTATACCGATGTATTCGTCGGTTTTTTTAAATTAAAAAAAAAATTTTTAACGTTTTTAAATTTTTCAAAAATTTTCAATTTGCAAAAACAAAAAAATTACTGGAATCGCTCTGATAAAATTCATACGTATTCCTTAGCTGATTCTAAGAACTTATTACTTTTGAAAATTTTTTCCAAAAGTTTGTGGTTTCTGAATAAAAAATTCGTAAAAGTCTTCGTAAAAAATTTTCAATTATAATATGCGCCAGTTTGACCACACCGAGGTTCAAAATCAATCCCCAAATCACGTATCTTTTAGCTTTGGACATTTATCCCATTAGTTAGAGGGGTTACAGATACATTGCAAATGAAAACGTTCTTGAAATCTCGAATTAAAACAAAAAATTGTGGAAAAACCATGCTTTTTTCCTTTAAACCGTTTTTTCTCATAGTTAATGACAGTTTTCGAAAATTTTAATTAAACCATTGGAAAGGGCATGAGTTAAACTTTAAAAATATGCCCCGCCCGAATTTTTTTAATCGCAAATTACATTAGTTACGAGCCCTCAAAGAAAGTGACCGCATAACCACTTATCTGCAAAGTTCCCGCAGAACCACTTAACTCGAGTAATTTGTTTAGCTTGGGCGTCGAGAAAGAAACTATTTACATATGTAATACTACGGTTGTATCCGTATCAGATACCTAATCAAATGAGCCAATAATTAGATCTTTTCTCTGACATTTCGATCTTACGTATTACTCCAAACATTGAAATCGCTTTTTCTCGAAAACACGAAAATGTCACTTAAGTGGTTCTTCCTGTAAGCCACAGATATAAAGTGAATCGGGCGCGAATATTAAATCTACAAAAATGATCTGTAACCATAGACTCAACGTTATCGCATTTCGAAGTGCGATATTTTCATATATATTTCTGAGCAGAAAGTCTGGCCTTAAGAAGTGGAAATTCGACAGATAAGAAAGAAACAAACAGTCACCAGTATATTAACAAAAAAATATATCAGTTCAAAAGAACAATTGAAGGAAACAATTTGGCTGCCTTTCTAAAAAAATTATAAAAAATAATTAAGAAGAGTTTTTTTTAACAATTAATAGGCACCCCACAATTTTACTACTGGTCGAATAATTGTATGAGTAATTATACGTATATTGCGGTGTATTGAAAAAAATCTGCTAAATTATGAGCCTTGGTTGAACCAGAGAAATACAAAATCATCTTTATCCTTAAAGAAAAACACAAACAAAAACACGTCCACGTAGGCTTAACTCAGCTCTCGCCCAAAAAAAGCGCAAATTTCAACTCTCCCCTTATCCCTTCTTTTACACAGCTGCAGGTGGAAACCGTAGAAAGCTCGAGGCGACGCGAGGCAACAAACGCTTGGTACGCAACTCTCGTACATATTCCCTTCCGTCCTCTCTCTCTCTCTCTCTCTCTCTCTCTCTCTCTCTCTCTCTCTCTCTCTCTCTCTCTCTCTCTCTCTCTCTCTCTCTCCTTCTCCTTCGGTCTTCTCAGTCCATAACGACCTCCACAAGTTTCGACGCATCTTTTTAATGCGCACAATAATAGTATATTAAGCAACAAAGGCGTAAACTTAACTTTATGCACGAGTGAACGCAAACGGTGCGTAAAATCGCTTTTACGTACTGTCCACGTTAACGTGTGAGTAAATTTCGTGCTCGTGTTACTTACAATATTTTTTGTGCGTCCTGTGCGTACGGAAAGTATAACTATAAAATTGTAATCACAGTTCGAGAGTATGGGGAGGGTGAGGTGCGGATTAAGGGCGGGGAGGGGGGGTCATGGAGGCGGAGCCCCCCTGCAGAAAAAAAATATAATTCAATAAAGAAACATAATTTTAATATAATGAAAACAAAATTTTAATTTAGATTATATTAAGTTTTAGAAAAATACACTTTTATTAAAATACAAAAAGAAATATGACTGGCATTGCGCCCTCTTCTGGTGGCTAGTTGTAAGACGCAGTGTACAGTAGCGCTCAGTGTTAACGCGGGAATTTAAAAATATTATAAGAATAAAAAGTAATTTTATCAAAGTGCGTAAAATTTTTTACGTACGCTTAACAATGTGTAAAACTTTTTACGCACTGATAGCAATGCATAAATTTTTGTTTACGCACTAACTTTACGCACAAAAGCACAAAAAGGATTTTTCTGCCTTTGATGGAGTCGGTGCGACAAAAAGTATGCAGTGCATTTTGAAAAGTGGTTGAACTACATCGCATATGTTGTATATACTGTATAATGTATAGAGCGCGTGATTAAGTTTAGGGCAGAAAATCGGTGGTATAATGAAGCAATCAATGCGTCAATCAGCAAAAACGTACGATATATAACTTTTAATGCTCTGCATGTTCGACATAGAAATCAGGAAAATTACCCATAATAACTCTCCAATAAGTCCGTATAATCACGTGCATTAAACCTCGCATACATTTTATCACTTATAAGAAGAGAGATGGACCCGTGGGCAACGCCATATTGAATTTGAAAGCGGCCATTGGCCTATCTAAATCCATGTATGAGAGAACAGTTGTTGCGTATCAAAAAAGTCCGAAGAGGTCTGTTCCGTTGTTCTATTTTTCTCGCGCGAAGACGACGTCTTAGGTCTTTATAAAGATCGACTATGCAAACATACTGTGCCCCACCAATTATAACAATACTGATTATCATGATTGAGTAATGTATAAATCAAATAATCGAGTAATGTAGAAACTGCGAATTTTTGATTTAATAAAAGACCAAAAAGAATTGAGAAATTAAAGAACAGAGAGACAAATTAATTTTAATAATATTTAAGATATTTATTGAGAGGAAATATTTTTCTTAAAGTCGTGTAATTGAATAATATAGATATTGTTAATGGCTATTACCTTTCCTATAGACGAAAAAGAGAGGCTTACGCGAGCTTGTTTAAAGTTGAATTATTCAGTAGAATAAAGATTTTAAAGTATTTCAAAGAATATGTTTTTAAGTAAAATTTGTATTACCTAAATAATTTTCATAATTCATCTCAAGAAAGACAAGTATTTAAAAGTGTAGAGAATTAAGAAATTAAAGAACAGAGACAAATTAATTAATAGTATTAATTAATTTATAATATTTTAAAGAATTTGTGAGAATGTTTTTTTCTTCAGTTAAATTTTAGATAATATTAAAGCTGTGAATAATTGAATGATCAAAATAATTAAAAAGAGAATAAAAGAGAATACAGGGTAAAGAAAAAAAATTTTAGTTTTATTTTAATCGAACTTTTGAAAAATAAATAAAGAGTTAATATAAAGTTTTGAGTGATATAAGAACTGTAGAGTGATTATTGTGTCTTCGAGCATATGCGCAGTACTTCTATATTTGCAACTTCTGATACAGTAAAATTTCTTAAATTATCAGTTTTATTTAATAATCATCAATTTAATAAAAATATATTTAATATATTTAATTTGTAGTAAATAATTATTTAAAGCATAATATTAATAAATTAATATACATTAACCTACTACACATAATACATTTAAAGTTCATATACCACAAAACCAACGCGCGCGTTTACGCGCAAATGATCCCCTAGTTTGGGTAAAAAATCCAAGTCTCGCGGCGCAAGCTGCAGTACCGTTCTTGTCAATATATTCGAAGGCTCTTTGCACAACAGCCGATTCCTCAAATTCACATTGGCGAGAGCCAAAAAGCCAGCTCGTGATCTCGTTTCTACGACTCGTGACTGTTGTACACTCGGGTCTCATCTCTCTCTCTCTCTCTCTCTCTCTCTCTCTCTCTCTCTCTCTCTCTCTCTCTCTCTCGAATGTATGCCGAGATAAATATCTCCACGTGCCGTGTGTGTCGCCGTGATCATATTCTGGATTGTCGAGCCAGGCAAATTTATGTACCTGAGCTATTGTCGTGCACTGATATATGCGATCCTCCTGGATAACAAGCAAATTTCATCGAGGAGGATATGCATGAGACTGCAATGAGGGAATTATCGGCAACTTCATCGGGATGTCACTGAATTTTTCCGTATCGCACTCTGCAGCAAATGAATCTCATAGTACTACTTGTTCTAGCTAAAAAATTGTAAGCGGTTAATACTTATAATATACCAGAGCGTATAATGTATGCATTATACAAGTTCAGTAATAGTATATTACGCAACTATAGGGGCGAAAGTTGACTTTTTCAAGCAAGTTTTTCCTACGGCGCCCTCGACTCCCCCTCGAGCTCCATCTTCATCCGAGTCTGAAAAAGTCATTCGCCCTTGTTGTATACCGTGTTTTTTATAATTAGTGCTTTTTATAATTAGGGCTCTTTTACGCAACAACAACCAAAGCTCTTGGAAATTGGCTTTTACACAACATATTTATGCATGTGTATTATGTGTAAATTTAAAAAGTTTTGAAATTTTTGATATTTTTGAAATTTTTGAAAATGTTGAAATTTTTGAAAATGTTGAAATTTCATTATTTACATACATATGGATATAGTGTCTTATTTTTATTATATGTATGTATGGATGTATACATATGTATATCTCGCAGCGGGAGGTAAAAATTTTTACCTCCCGCTCCGACACTGCATAGAAAAACTCGACTTTCCACGGAGTTTTGAGGCAGCGAAAAAAGCCCTTTCGATGCCCGTGTTATGAAAAAATAGTTCCTGCATGAAATTTTAAATTTTGCACTGTGATTGACTAATTTGTTCCGTTATTCTAAAGCCGTTTTACATTGTTTGCCTTTGTATTTCTAAACAGCTCGTGTAGATTATTTTGAAAATTGGTAAAACATTTAATGCAAAACAATTATGTCACGCTGTCACTGCCAGAAGCGTAAATTTTTTCTTTTAGAAATAGTAAGATAAACATAAAAGAAGGTATCCGAGAGGGAGAGCAGAAGTAGACATAAAAGTCGGAGCAACAATGCGACTGTAGCAGAAGAAAGAGTGAAATTAAAAAACGACCGCCCTAATGATCGCGCGCTCTTGGAGACTGAAAGAAAAAAATGAAGCTCCAACTGGTAGTTCATCAGTGGATGAAGAATCAAAAGGTAAAGAAAAAATTACCCGCTGCGTTTTCATTGGTCAGTCTGGTCGCTAAAGAAGAATCCGAAGAGAATGACAGGGAGAAAGATATATAGACAGGAAAAGCTCTCGGCAGAGCAACAAAGCGAAGCTCAGCATCTCTTGCTCTCGTCGAGAACGAGGGAGAGATCGGATTCCTTGGCAGTTACCGAGGCTTATTTTCAAACTGAAACGCTGACAACTGACCCCTTTGTAATGCAGTCTCGGAAACGGTCTTTTCCTCATCGACCTGTAGAAAACATAACATACATTACATTATACAATGTGCATACTGCCACTTGCTACTGCACTTCTTTTCGACACGACCTTTGTGATTTAAACTTGCGAAGGAATATTTTTCACGCAGAAATCGACAAGACAATTAAATTTCGAAGGTCTTCATTCAAATCTGAAATGATAATCCGCCAGACACCTTAACCTTTATGAGTGAGATTGAGGAAAAAGATGGACCTCGTAGATTTGACAAGATGGAGTGAACAATTTGATGAACTTGAGACGTGCCAAGTTTCGATTTAAATATCGGGGACGGTCAGCAAAAGTGTGAAGACGAATTAATTGGAGTATGCTTCTAAATTACACCAAGGTATCGCTGCTAGGTTTCTAGAAAAGGTTAATCAAAGGTCAGTATAAGAATGTTTCCTCTACAACTAATTTAGCTAGTTCTTCATAATTGAGTAATAAGATCCAAGTCAAGTCTTTCTCCATATGGAATTTAATGACTATTGATTTTTCACGTTGCGAAGATGATTGAAGAAATTGCGTCTTTTACATAAATGCGATCAACTTTCAGAATGAATCTCTAATCGAGCTGTGTACTACACTGGAGCAAGGAGACAAATGGACGCATTTCAATATTAATTTTTATCATACGGATAGGAATAGGAATAGGAGAAGATAAGTAGAAAAAGGGAATGGACAGGCGCATATGAGTATGTTCAGGAAATTTCGGAAACAACTCGGACGGAGAAGTTGCAAAAAATGTTCTTGATAGCACACCTACCAGACCTGTTTTTTCTTGTTCCTTAGGTCATTCTGAAAGAAAAAAACGGGAAATCTTAGGGTATATTTTTTCCGGAGCAAAAACGACTCGAAAAACGAGAAGTATAATTAAAAAAACAAGAATTCAGAGATTTTTTTTCTCGAAACCTGTGGACTTTTAAAAATATTTCATTAGAACAAAAATGTCTTAAAATTCATCAAAGAATGCTCCGAAATTTTTACAGATTTTTTAAGGACGTTGTTTAAAATTTCAGAGCATTCTTTCAACAATTTTAAGACATTTTTATAAAAGTCCATATAGTTTTCGAGAAAGAAATCTATGAATTCTCTTTTTGTTAATTGTTTCTCATTTTTTCGAGTCGTTTTTGCTCCGGAAAAAAATATACGCTAAGATTTCCCGTGCACGCGAGCTTTTTCTCTTTGAGCATGACCTAAGAAACGAGAAAAAACAGGTCTGGTAGGTGTGCCACCAAGAAAATTTTTTGCAACTTTTCCGTCCGAGTTGTTTCCGAAATTTCCTGGGCATACTCATGTATACTGGGGGCCGGCGGACTCAGCTCCTTTACACTTGTGCGCGTCCGATTGCAGGATTTCCGGGATTTTCGTTAAGTGCATTCCGCAGTGGTCATTATTGACTTTCGAGAAAATAGACTTCTCTCTTGCGGCGGTTCAATTGTGATACATTCGCGAGAGTAGGAGAAACAGTGTCGGACGAGTGGCTCAGTTTTTTTTTCTCGTCCGCAACGACGCCCGCGGGAGTCTGTAATTACAGGCGTGTGCAGCGCCGCAGAGGAGAAAACGCCGCGGTTTATGTAACGCGTACTGCGCGATCAAGTTATTTTTAAGAATCCTTACCCTGCGCGCCCTGCGCACACTTGTATTGGCTCTTTTTAGCAGATTGGAGTTACTGCTGAGACAATCATATCAGATCGGAAGACGAAGTGATAGTTTAAGGAATGCGCGTACGTTGTAGCGAATTTAGCCAGCTAACGCCTAAAACTATAAATTATGAACAGAGTTCGCGAGAGCTGGAAAGCAAGACAGAAGAAAGGATTAGCCGGCCAATGGAGAGCGTAGAATATTTCACACTTATATGCAAGAATAATTTTTCTTCAACGATCGCCGTCTCACCGCAGGTGGTTTTAGCATGAATAGACAAGATTTACAGAATATCTGACTAATCGTTATCTAAGAGGAAAACTGTTTAGTCTGTTTAGTCTGTAGCCAGAAGAAATATTATCATTAAAAATGACGCGATATCGCGGTGGCTTACCTAAGGATTCGTTAAAACGATCGCATAATAATTGCATTTTTATGAATCAATGCGACAGTTATGTTTACGTAATTGGCGTCGGATATTCCGTTATACAGGAAAGTGAGCAGTAAATGCGACGATTAATTAATTGCCACCGATATTGGATGCGGGCATACATCAATTATATGGTCCATGGATGCACGGATGGACTGGACACACCTCAAAGTATAAAGCAATCCGAGCACCTCAGCTGTACAATGCTGCGTGCAATTGTGCATAGTACATATAGTATATAATATATATGTCAGGGAAAGAAACGAAATTTCGCCAGAGGGCACTTAACTCTCATTTTTCGCAATTTCCCCCGCAAAGCGAGGAGAGCGCGCGCTTTATCCTCGGGAAATTTCACCGCCGCTGATTTTCGCTGAAAACGCGCCCACAGGCACGTCGCCGGCGAAGCGTTATCGCTCTAAACGAGACCACAAAACATCCTCCGAGGATTTAAAAGGAAAAAGAAAAAACGATCGAGGCGCAGCGAGAAAGTTTTCTCGAACGGAAAGAGAGCCGAAGCTCGTGGATTTTACAACGAAATTGCAATGTCGCAGCAGCAGCAGCAGCAGCGGCAAATCCGCTGTGTACGCGACGACACTCTTTTACAGCCTGTTGTTATGCGTCGTTATATCTGCCTCAAGAGAGAGAAAGAGAAAGATGACGACGGCCATTTCAGCGTCGTCGGCTAAGCGCTTACGGTTATGATTTTAGCCGACGATTTTTGCATCCGCAGAAGCCGAGCTGAGGCTAACGGTAACGAGTCGCTCAAGACAGAGCAACTTTTTTTCTCCGCGCGTCTCTTCCTGTTCCGACTTTTCATCTTTCTCTCTCTCTCTCTCTCTCTCTCTCTCTCTCTCTCTCTCTCTCTCTCTCTCCTTCTCTCTCCCTCTCTCCCTTCCTCGTTATTTGGATGGGAGCTGACTACTGAGATATGCATTCTGTGTGCATATATGTATAGTGTATAGTGTATACCTATATCTATAAACGCGCGGCGGCAAATGATTTTGCAGAAAATGTACGACAAGACGGCTATTGTGATATCTATTCAAGTCTTGCAGATTCGTAATATCGGTTCCGTTCGAGCTGTTCTTTGGCTTGGATGATGTTTGCATTACTTTTCTGCGAATCATTGGACCGAAAAACATTATTCATTATTGCGCGGCACAGAATCATTTTTAGGGATTCCGACATGTTTTTTCATTTCTCATGTGTCAACCGCGTTCTTAAACAGGACTGATTATTCGTACGTCCGAAACCTCAAATTTAATAGTTATATAGATATTGTGTAGTACATATTCAAATCGCGCGCGGAATTAAAATTAAGACTATAAAGATTAAAATTAAGAATGCGCGCGCGCGCCCGCGTGTGTGTGTGTGCGTGTGTGTGTGTTAATAAATAGTACTAGCAAAACTTGTATAATTATAGGAATAGTTTTCGTAATGAGATAAATATGGAAAATTGTCTAATGGACAATTCAGTTTGAAAGTAAAGTTGTAAAACACATAACACTTGAAATTGCATGTGCTATTGGGCAAGGCAACTTTATAAATTTTAAATAATATAATATCCTTGTGCACTACATAATTAATATAATTTTAGCGGAAATACTTTAATAGATAATAATCGATAAATAAACTTATGTTTTAAGTACTTCTCTTGAGGCATATAACAATGAAAATTGCTAGTGCATAATAAAAATCATTGTTACACAATAAAATTTGATTTTAAACAAGGCAAGACGGTAATTTTTTCGTAAAACAGTTGGATTGTTATATTATTTACTGAGAAAAACTGCTTGAATAAGCCTAAAAAATGGTTTCATAATTTTTGCTAAATTCGCATCGGTAATGTTTATTACACTCTATAAATCGTAGAAATAATTGTAAAGCAGAGCGCAGAATAATGCAGAGCCCACGAGAGACCAATTCGTCCGAAAATTCTCAAACCGCAAAGCAATCTGACAACTCCATCATCCGAACTTTTGTTACACACAATGCATATTACGGAGTGCACAGCACAAGCCATTGGAGAAGGAAAAAAAGAAAACCAGGTGAATTGAGGAAAAAAAGGGGGCCATCCCGCACGAGACAAAACGTCGCAACATAAGCTCGACGAAAAATTTGATCACACAGTTCTTTCGGAATATTGAGTTTCTATATTTCCTAGGTAAGTATTATAGCCACGCTCGACTTTCATATAGCCAGTTCTCTGAGGCGAGCGGATGTCCGGCGACGAACGTTTTCTCTCCGGGCTGGTTTTCTGCCGGCTCTGCCTGCGCGGCGGAATCCATTTGCTATCGAGATCTCTTTATTTGGATTCTACTTTCTTTAATTTATACACGCACCATTTGAATTTCGCTCAACGTGTTTAGTTTATGGCTGTTGGCGATTAGTAGGCTACTGATTTTGTCGCGCAGATGTTTATCCGTACGTATATTGCAGTACATATATATTATGTGAGAAATCGAAGCCTCTATAAGTTTGTTATTGATTGGATGTTGTTTCATTGATTGCGTTATTGCGTATATACACACTGAGATCAAAAGCAGTCATTTTTTTTTTTACTACTGTAAGTATGAAAAAGTACAAGAAATTATAGTAATCAGAGCACATTATCAGACTGCCATTATCAAGTTCGAATATTACAAGTTGCAAGTAGCAAAAAATTGCTATATTATACTTATAGTAAAAATTAGTACATTACGATACTAGTGGCATAAGTCGTACTTTACGGCACGACGTGTATAACCGCACGAGCGTAGCGAGTGAGGTTAGAGTCGTGCCATGAAGAACGGCTTATGACACGCGTATCGTACGATTTTTTATAGCGCAGATTAGCATAAATCCGCTGCCACGGCTATCCGTGGCATTAGCTGTCCATTCTGGCACCGTGAGGTTAGCACACGAGTGTGGCGAGTATGCAGATATACACGGTGCCATAATGCACTACTTATTTTTATTAAAATTTTTATCAAAATTTACTATATACAATATGGTAAAAATTATTTTTATTTAAGATTATAAATGCATTCAATAAGTAATCAATAAATAATAATAATAATAATAATAATAATAATAATAATAATAATAATAATAATCATAAAGAAATAATAATGTTCTACAAAGTTGAAAACAGATAATCATAAAAAAAAAATTTTAAATTATATTGAAACCAAAATAAGAATTACTATATTATATTGTAAAAGTTAGTGTTTGGGAAGTCTGTGCATGTTTTAATATAATTTCTTGTAACTTTTCGTACTGAACTACGTTTGAAAAATGAATGCATATTTCTTCCAGTGCATGAATTAATTGAACAGAAACAAGTTGACCATTTGTGAAGAGACTAGAAGCACTAGTAGTCAATATTTCTATTATTAAGTTGTAGAAAAAAAGGAGCAAGACAAGCGTTTCTAAAAAGGATGCGTTTAGTTGAGAATAAAAAATGTTGAAAGCTCGCGATGCAGCTCATTGAAAAAGCTGTATTGAAAAAGTTGATCGGACAAGAAGAATCCCGAGTCGGAAACTGAACACGCATGCACGATCCACGTGTCCGACAAGAGCTGCGCATGAAATAAGACACCCGATGCGCCACCGTTCTGCCATCCGGCTTTTTGTTCTCCGCAGCGCGCGAGAGGGTGATACTTATTGTAATCCTTCGCGTTCAGCTCTCCGTCGCTCTTAGAAGCGAAAGGAAAAGGAGAAGAGAATGAATACAAGATTATTATTTGTACGCGTTCGCGAGCGCGGCAACGAGGCAGTTCGCATGGATATGGGCGCATTCGCACACGCCGCTTGAATTTCTTTTCCAAGCTGTGTGTGCGTGTGTGTGCGTATGCGTGTGCGTGTGCTATATATCAGTGTACAGTGTACACACGATGAAACTTGTACTTTTTCCGCTGCTCTCTTGAACGGCAGTTGCGTTAATTCGCGCGCGCGCGGGGGATATTTTGCCAGAGGTAGGGTGCAGTTCACTTTGAAATTCGCGCGCGCTACCCCACTGAGAATGTCTATTGACATTTTCTTCTCGAATGCACGTATAGAGGAATTACAATATTGCAAGTTTTACGTTAGAAAAGTACTTTAGCCTTCAAGGTGCACGATAGGAGGGTAACATTGTAGAAATTTGAATGAGCCGCCATGTCACACACGCGATACAGGCTTATCGTTACTCAGACATTTGTCTATAAGAAATAAAAGTGCAGTGTAAATTGATAAAATGGACTGCTCTTGCAAACCTGATACAAATCACAGTCTTTTGTATTGTAACAGTAGGTGGGAGTTAGTCATTTAAAAAAATGTAATGCTTTACTGCACATTCGTTTTTCGAGAAATGAAATATGGAAAATGATAACAATGTAAGTAGTATCTTATAATAAAGCACATTTGAATCAGCAAGATAAGCTAATTTTTTGAATCCACCCCCTTCCCTGTTAACTGATTCAAAGTTTACGATGACTTTGCGTTATTCTAGCACTAACTGACAATAACAATACTAAACTGCGAAAAAGGATCTGATTGGCCGAATAATATGTTACATCTACCTAATGCACCAACCCCATCTTTCCTTCTTCCCCTTCCAATGATCGAGCTGACCAGGTGTTCCCGGTAATGATGATCTCATCATGACCGACTACTGATGGTGGTGGGTGAAGAATGAATGGTGGGGTACACACTATATAATTACCCGAGAACATTCGTTTGAGATATCACTCTACCTTGCGATTTTAAACAGAAGAGCTGTTCCTGTCCAAGAAATTTCGTTCGTGTTCAAAAAAGGTATATATTATTTATTATATAAACTTTTTAAAATAATACAAAAAATAAAAAATGCTCCATTTCCTGTATGTTTAGATGGATCTAGAGGCTCTCAATAAAATTGCGAATGGTGAATTTCTCCCGTCAAAGAAGGTGGCTGAATTGGAGATTGGCCGAGCGTACATGGTAACAGTCTTAAGAGTAGTGAATACACGTTTTGGCAAGAAGATCGTGGCTGAGCTCGACAACGAATTTCAGATTTTCCTGCCTTCTCGACTATGCACTGCTATCGTCAATGATGATAAATTATTTGAAAATATGTGCATTGAAGCGAATAAGTTAAAGTTATTTTTATATTATAAAGGAAAAAACGCACTTGAGTTCACTACGACTTAAAATTAATGTATAAAAATATAGAAAAACAGGTACTTTTTGCAGAAAAATTAACAATTCATTTGTTATGTACGTGGTAACAATTCATTTGTTATGCACGCTCAATCGCTCTCAAAAACAACTGCTAAATATCCTCTAACAAGGGTGGAGGTTAAAGCAATAACTATGCATAATGGTGTACACGGTGAGACTTTGGATAACATTGTACTGGGTTAACTACCGAAAAGAATAATCATTGGCTTTGTCAATAATAAAGCTTTTAATGGTGATCGAATGCTAAATCCATTCAATTTTGAACACTTTAATATAAACTTTTTATGCTTGTACGTTGACGGTGTACAAATACCTTCAAAACTATTGCAACCCGATTTTACAACAAGAAATCTGTACGTAGATGCATACCATACTCTTTTCTCTGGTACAGGCATACATTTCCTCAACAAAGGCAATCAAATAACCCGTGATTCCTATCCACACGGATATTGCCTCTTTGCATTTGATTTGACTCCAGATTTATCGGCGAACGATAGCGGCCACTGGAATTTGATCAAACATGGTAGCATTCGATTGAAAGTACGCTTCAGTAATCCGTTAACAGAAACAGTCAATTGCATTCTATACTCAGAGTATGAAAACATTTTAGAAATTGATGCATCTCGTCAAGTCATAGTCGATTTTAGTAGCTAATATTTTAATATATAGATGTCGCTATGCTCTATCACATTTCATATAAAGACTTGATCATGATTGTCTCCGAATAGATGTAACGCTATAAACAGCCTTTGCAATGGACAGTCTTCAAATATTGAAAAATCTGACAAAAATTCGCTGCCATACTATCGGTGTATTCCCGGCCGATCAAATACCGAGAGTTTGGACGAAACCGGCTGCATTTATCGTCAATATGGATGATCACACGAAACCGGGTATGCATTGGGTCGCTATGTATATCGATAAATCTTGTAATGCGTTTTATTTTGATAGTTTTGGTCTACCGCCGTTCATACCTGACCATATCAACCGATTGCGAAAAAATTGTAAACAGTTTCGTTGGAATGACATTCGACTACAGAATGATTCCTCCAACGTATGCGGCCAATATTGTATTATGTTTCTGCATTATATGAGTGATGGTTCAGGTTACAATAAATTTCTCAATAATTTCTCTGACAATCTACAAAAAAATGATGACATAGCCAGACAGTATGTACGACGCGCGAAAAAAGCTGATGAATCCTTCGTAGGAAATGGTGGCTGCATTGTCAGATGTTTACAAAGCTGTTGTTCTTCGAAGATGTCATTATTGTAACGTATAAAGTGTCGCGTCAAACGGAAATTTGAATCAGCATTCGGCCCCTTTGTCCTACCCAGGGGCTTGCTCGGGGCCTCCCACTATCGCCACATTTCAAACTGTACATTACGAATTCACGATTAGTGCTACTTTGTCAGTCGTCCAGAGAACAGTCAAGACGCGCCTACAAGAATGGCTTCGTATCCACAACAACAAATGTTACTTTGTGCTTTGTATGGGCTAGATAAAAGATGTTCAAAAAAAATTATCGTTGGCATGGAATACGACTCTTTAGAGGACGAAGACTACAAACCAGTAGTAAGATTATTGAGTAGTGAATTCAGCGGCGTAGCCTTCTCAAGTGCTAGCTGGGAGGTATTCAAGAGCAAATTCTCAGACATCTTAAAATACTTTGCTGAAGAAGCTGATTTTCTAAAGAGCGTGACAGTTGAGGGTCCTGGCTGGAAACTTAAATACACAAACGATAACGAAGACAAAATCATCGTAATTAAACAGAGTTTCTCACCCACGGAGCCCAAAACGCCAAAAAGATTTCAAGGATCCATTACGCTGGACGAATCGACATTTGGGTGTTTAAAAATTTATATTCATAAATGTATTGATTTACGTCTCTGGTGTTTCGAAGTAATAGGTGGTAGTGTAAGCGAGAGTGTGAAAAATATTGCTGATTTTATTATAAACAAAAGTAAAGATTATATGGAGGAATCTCATTTATTAAGTTATTCGCCGAGAATTGTGAAAAAGTATGTGAATTTAATCGACGATAGAGTACTTACTACGTTTAAGGAAAACGTTGACGGTTATTGTAAAAAATATCATCAATACGCTTCTGAGCTTGAAAAAATTGAAATTGAAAATTTGTGGTATGAACTAGCTTCGTTACATATGTACAACTTAATAAATATGCTCAATAAAAGGTTGGAAAATTAATCAAACTGTGTATTTTATTCACTTGTAAATCCATAATCCACCTCCTTTTCACATTCATAATTATTATTACGTTAAAAAAAAAGTAAGGAAAAAGAAAAGCAGGTAAAAAAAACGAATAAAAGAAGAAAAAAAGAAAAAAGTTAAGTAAAAACCATCTTTCCCATTCCAAACCCCCACTCACACATTAAACATCACTCCCACCCTTGAGCCCTCCCTCCCCATGGGTCTCCCTCCCTTCCTATGAGTCTCCCCTCTCCCCAATTACGTGGATGGCCCCGTCTCCCCAATTACATGATTGCATACCCCCTCTCCTCCCCGAGCTATGACGCGTCATTGCAAATCTTTCCGCCGCTCTGGGTGCGGTGGTGGGGGTTTGTTTTGACGCGCCATCGAGAAAGAGATAAGACGGCGCCGGGTTTCACGGCCTGATATCGCGGCCGTGATACTTGATACCTAGGCGCCTCTCGACCCAAAAAAAATCTGGAATTATCGGAATTTCAATTTTTTTTTCACCGGATTCCGATAGAGCACACCGAGATGGACCTACAGTCCAAAAATCAGCTCTCTAGCTCAATTTTAAAATTTTGCAAAAAAATGGAATTCCCGTATCTCCGTTAATATTAGAGATATCGGAAAAATAAAAGAATTTTCGTTCTCTTTGAGTTCGAATTCGGTAGATTAGAACTCAAGCATACAGGCGCAGTGATTCATTATTCCCGAGAATAATGAATCACGTAACAGGTGCACGCCTGCCAGAATTTTGTTTTCACTGCATCTTTTCGCACTTGGATGCAGCTAGCGTATGACTAATCGTGTTGATAGTCTTACTCTATATTCGTACGGATGTACTGAAAATGCTCATTCAGGCCCACCTGCATGTCTGCAGAGTGGGGAGTTTACAGCTTTGATTTTTGCATGACGCGATGATGTCGCGCGCGCTTCACGGTTTTTTTCTGTGATTATCCCCGCAGCTAAATTACTTAAACTAAAACTGTGATTCTTAAGTGCTATGGCCGATAACGGCTTAGAAGACTGGGATGCGGAGCCTGAGCACCTGGTCCGGTTTCAGGCAGGCGTCGGCTTCTTTATTTTCGAGGATGATGTGCAGGAATTCCTCGCCAGGGCCGAGCCAGAATCGGGCTATTCCTCAATGGATGAGGAGGAGGAGAAGGCCCAATTTTAGGTAATTTTATATTAATTTATTATCTCCCTCCCCTAATTTCCCCGATTGGTCCCCCCTTCCCACCTGGCGGCCCCCTCCCTTCTTATCTGGCGGCCCCCCTCTTACCTGGTGGCCCCCTTCTCACCTGGCGGCCCCGCCTCTTACCTGGCGGCCCCACTCTTACCACCTGGCGACCCCCCTTCCCACCCCCGGCTATGGCGCGTCAAAAACAAATCTCCTCACCGCTCTGGGTGCGGTGGTGGCGGTTTGTTTTGACGCGCCATAGTCCGGGGTATACTACTAATGTAAATAGCGAATTTACCTCTATATATCACGTATTTTAATTTTTATAGCAAGCAGTATCGCGCGATTAAGCAAGTTTAAACAACACGCACTATACTTACTCGATTCTAAGAGAACTCGCAGATCCGCGAAGCTTACCTGAAAAAGAAAGGAGAAAAATGTCATTAGTCTATAAGCGGCGGGTAAACGCTATTGCATGAAATTAACGTAACAAAGTAGGATTCAAGTAAATTTAGCTGAAAGTTCGAAACCATCCACTTAATACCACTTTCGACGCGAACCACACAATACGCGCGCATTCACATACCCAAAGCACACTCTCGCATAACGATCTTTAACGAAACGAAGAAAGTTTCTCGTTTTCTACGTCGACTTTGCTCCGGGAAACGACCTCGCGAGCATTGAAAAATTCACGACTCCCACTATGCGCGTTGGAAACGACGGTCAGCGCTGAGAGCTGAACGAGACGAACGCTCTGAGAGAGAGAGAGAGAGAGAGAGAGAGAGAGAGAGAGAGAGAGAGACCTTAAACGTATGTGCATGTGCGCAACGCGGCGACGGGAGGAATAATGTAGCACGCGTGCATAATCGGCCGTAAGTAAGTAGAAAGAGTGCAATTTTGTAAAAATCACCGGGGAAATGGACACGACGCTCCTGCGAGCGAGCATACATATATCTCCTCGTGCGGTGTGTACTACTGGATAGTTACTTTGCATCTCGTTGATTCTCTTCGAGGCTCGAGGATGTTAGCGGGCTTTTACTTTGCGCGCCTCGATGAATTATAGTTTTGCAGAATGTGGTGCTACGCTGCTGCTGCTACTACTACTACTTCGTGCTTTGACGATTTGTTTTATAACTATTATAAGCTTTGCTGCTTTCTATTCGATTGACACGAATACTTGCTCTTCAAACTTACTTATAATTGCAATGTTTTGCTGCCTTTCCCTCCCACATAGGAAACTTTGCAATCGTAAAATTTGAAGAGAACGCGTCTATTGAGCTATTTTCAAGCTTTTCGCTGCACATTTTTCTTTCAAATTTACTTGCATGCATTTGGATAGAACAATATTTTCTCCTAATAAGTTGGCTGATCGCATGCAGTGACAAGAGAACGTTGTGGATTGGCGAATAGGCCAGAAGGAATGTACGAAGAATTCACGCAGGAGTACACACCTATTCATGCAGCATTAACGGTTCACAGTTTGGAAGAAGTTGATGCGTGTCAATGAGAAGGGAATATTTTTTTCGAACCGTCTGTCAGACCTCAATCGTTACATCGAGCTGCCAGGCTCTTACTCGAACAACGGCAACTCGTACAACCCTCGGAAGAGAAAAACAGCGCATATAAACAAAGCTGCGCAACAACTCGGAAGAAAATCCATGTTCATGGCCCAGTTATTCTTGGTTAAAAAACGAGGCGCTGAAAGCTACGCTACATCCACAGCATTGCCCACAGTGAGATGTACTCCCACGCAGCTTACATCGATGCCGTCTTCCGCGTATCTATCGCGCCTTACTCTCCCACGATTCTCCCTCTTTATCTGTGCACACTGGTGCAGTAAGTACCGAAACTACAGAAAGCCCCTGTACATTTCTCTCCCGCGAAAACATTTCAGCTGCAATGCAGTTCCGCTTTAATAACAAATTACGGCAATGCGAGGTATAAATTTAGAGATTCTATTGATTTTCTATTCTATTGATCTATGCGCGCGCCAAGTAGATTGGAAACGTATTGACATTCATGTTCCATAAAACGATAAATATTTTCAATCACTTTAACGTTCACGTTTCTTCGACGAGCGTAGGTGGCTCATGCGCATTGCGGCTAAAAGAAAAGTTTGCATAAGGCAAAGAGCAGGTTGTCCTTGCAAACAGCCAACAAATCACGACTTCCACTTTAGCCCGGCCAGATTTGACATGCCAATGGACCAAAGAGAAAAGAAAGAGCCGTAGAGAACTGCGCTAAGCCCGATACCGATCTTCTCTCGACTGCACATAAAATAATAAAAGAAGGAAAACGACGACGCAGCTAGGCCCCTACAGGTACAGCAGCAGCAGGTGCGGCCGTTTAAGATCCGTGGAACTATGTCGTCGGGAGAGAGAAAGTCATGGAGGACGTCCTGCTGCTGCTGCTGCTGCTGCTGCGAGGATCCAGTTTGTGGGCTACGCGCTCGCGCTCGCTCCGCCGCGGCGTCGCGGGAAATTTCAATTTTCCATCTGTGTATACAGGCCATTCTAATTTTTCACCTTCTCGCGCATACAAATGCAGAGCAAAAAATGTACATTATAGGAGAAGAAAAAAACTAATACCCCGCGATTAGCGAGCATTGCTCCTCTTAATACGTCATCTACGTGGAAAAGCACTAAAGACACAACAATAAAATCGAGCCAGCAATTTTCCGCGACTTGTTTCCTTTCTACACCTCGGCGTCGAAAAGTAAGCGGTGTAGGACTTTTGCGAGCAAGAGTGTGAGCTATCTCCCACAAAACACAGCGATCTCAACTGCGCACAAGATGATGGAGATGAGGCCGAGGATCAACCTCAAAAATCCGTGATCCTGCAAGGTTCGATAAACTCTAACTAAAGAGCGCGCAGTAGAGTAGTCTCTGATGCGGTGGCGGCGGCGGTGGCGGCGGCGGTGGCGTTGATCGGTGATGAACGAGCCTTGTAAATTGGCTAATGCTGCGCGTCGGCCGCGAATTACCGTCGGACACTTCATAATGCACACACACACACACACACACACACACACACACACACTCTCACACACACACGCTCACACACACACACACTCACTCACTCACTCACGTGCGAGAGAGAGAGAGAGAGTGAGACTCGTGGGATATGCATCGTACATAGAGGCGGATCGTGATCGATTTGCCTGCGTGCAGCTCTTTCCCTCGGTGGGAAATTAGACGACGACTGTGTGCACACATATATATATGTGTGCGTCTGCATCTAGGAGAGTCTTTCTCTCTAATTCGAAACATGATTTTGTCTCACTGTAGCTTACTTTCACGGGCACGCTTCTTCTTTACACTATTGCAGGAGAATCTCTCGACGAGGTGAGAAATTCGTTTCGTTCTCCGTGTCTCTCTCGGAATTGAGGCTGCGCTGAATGCATTCAATGGAATCTTAGGATTCTTTATGCAAATTCAAGCCTCTGATAGCTGCCAGATAACGATAGTGAAAAGGATGCGCGCGCAGCTCGGGATTCTTTTTACCATTCATCCTCTGTACTTCTGAAAGAAGCTGCTCTTGATGGATTTCAATAGAGGGAGAGAGAGAGAGAGAGAGAGAGAGAGAGAGAGAGAGAGAGAGAGAGAGAGAGAGAAAGAAAGAGAGAGAGAGAGAGAGTCTGTGTAATTCTCTCTTACATGCTGACGCTGAGTAGAAAACGCGTTTCTATTAAGTAGATTATCATCACGTGAACGCCGTGTCTGCAGTATACCGAGAAGTATTAACTTAATTAACTAGACGGAAGTAGTCTTTAAAGCCGTACACCATCCTCTTGATTATGGAAGATGAAAAGTCTCTCAGGTCGAAAATTGTACTTCCCCCTCGAAATTCATGGCTCAATCTCCGGATAGTTTTCCATGGAAATCCACTTGGTTTTACGACAAGCGCGCGCGGCTGGCTCGCTACTCGGAAAGCTTTAATCGCGACGCGCGCAGACGCGGTGACAATTAAAGGACGCGTTATAACGAGCATCGTCAGTGCAAAGTAAACGTGCGCGGCTCGTTACAGACGCGAGCGTCTCGTAAAAAGCCAGATGGAGAGACGCGGATCTAACTCAGCGGCGCGGAGAAAAAAATTAGCCTCGCGCAGACAGATAAGCTAACGCACACACGTCTCTGAACTTGCCTAGAGCGAGCCTTATCAGTGCGTACACTAGTCGTTTACTGCTCCGATCGAGCTGCTGAAAAATTCCAACGAGTGTCTGCACGTTTTTACTATCCGAAGCGACTCCCAGTGATTGATTTAAGCCAGCGAGAGGAAAATTTATTTCAAGTGTTCTGATAGCTTCAGTGGGAAAAGCCAATTTTTCTGGACTTGCAGCTTGCTTAACATTCGAATACGACGCGTTGCATGCACTTTACCCATAGAGATATGTATATACTACAGACTGCAGATATGGGATGAAAAGAGAATCTCAAGGACCTGAAAGCCTTTCGTAAATCGCGAACGACCTAATAAGTCTCCTTATCACTTGTAATAGCTACAAAGTATCCCATTTGTAAGGAAGCTTATACCTATAACCGCGCGCGAGCAGGGCCATAAATCGAAATACAGTCGAGCTCCTATTGTCTCCCAAGCGTATTATAGTCAGCTTCTCTCATCCGGATTTACGCTAATGGCGGCACTCGAGACTCGAGAGTCGGGGAGCTGGTTTCTTCCGAACGACATCAGAATCGTGAGCCAGCTTTCCTCTCGTCAGCTGGATCTTTAGTGAAGGATACGCGAGCAAGATCTATTAGAGCAGATTTTCCCATTGTCCGTTCGTTTTCTTCCTTCATTAATTAAGAGCGTATCGTCATTCGTCGGGCGCTTGTACAGTCTCATGTGCGCGAGATTTAGATGAGAGACGAGAGACTGTAAGTAACTCAAACACGGCGAGGATGTGTGCGAGTTCCCGCGCTTTGCTCCCGTTCACAGGTATCGTGCGGATGAAAGTGCGGCACACGATTCTTCTCTTCATTCGCTGATGGCTTGGCGAGATTCATTTTTTCCGAAAGAATTATTTTGAGAAATATCTATGCTCAGTTAGTTTGTTCAAAATAATTTGTAATAATTCGCAATTATATCGGCTTCCACTTCCACACTTTGCTTAGACCCAAATGACCAATTAGGTGCAGCTTAATAACAATAGGCAGTCATATAGCTATGCAGCGTGATGAATGCCTGAACTCTTGGAGTGCCCCAGAGAACATAAAGATCAGAGTGTTTATTACTGTGCAGCCGCCGATCCTATTTTAAAATAATCCTTTCTTCTTATATGTACTGATTATATACATTATACAGATTACATAATACATATACTGTTGTAACCGCTCGCGAGTAATGCATCATATTTAGCATATTTTGGAAGTACGTTAAAATAGTTTACTTTCCAACTCCGGAGCGCAGCCACATGAATTATGAGAGGCATAAAATTGGATGAACGCAGTTTTAGATAAGCTTGCGCGCAGTACATGAAGCAATTACAGAACATCTATCTTGGCTCCACAACATCCGGTCATGAGTTCTTTACATATATAAGCAGAGAAAAAGAGTATTGGAAAAGCAAACCTCGCAGAGAGGAGCTGTATATAACTAAATTATCAGTTCTTTCTCTATCGAGCATTAAATGCCGCTGCAGCATCAGATCGGCAACTGCACTTTCTAACATCAGCCGCTCACCGAAATTCCCTTCAATAATCAAATAAATCTCTGACTAACATCACAAAGAGAAAATCGCGAAAAGAATCCTCTCTCCGCTGTTGCGTGCAGTGTATACTGTATAGTATATGGATGTCGAGTATATACTGTGCACAGCAGCCAAGAACAGCTTGATTAAGCGTTGCGCTAGACAACTTCTTCTTGCTTCATTACGAAAGCAAAGAGAGTGAGGAGAGCCCAAGATAATGCGGCGGCGCGTACAATGTTCGCGCTTCGAAAATAATTCTTCGGACAATTGTCCCGATGGTAATCCGCCGACGATTCACACTCCGCGCGTGAAAGTTTATTTATACAATTTTCCAGGCCGTCTTTCTTCGGGAACTAATAATGTATACTTGTCTTGACAAAGATTGAAATTAGAAAGTGCGAGAAGAGGCGTGTGCCACTGCTGCCGCCGCTGAGACACTGGCAGGTACTTCTTTCTCTTCGCTCCTGATGATGATTCAATTGACGGTTGCTTTACTACACTTTTTTTCTAATGGAACATCAGCAGTTCAATGTTATATAAATTTTGTCTACACTTTCGCTAGACTTTCTTTTTGTCTCTTAATATCAAGTCGCACGATAAGCGCGCATATGATTTCGGGGGAAATTTTCAGAGCGGAATTTCCATTTTCTTTCTCGTTGACAGTTTCAGAAAATAAAAGGACCCAAAGATCCTGTCTCATCAGACAGTACAAAAATCCTGCAAAACAGCTCTTGTGCGACAAAGTCGAAAATTCAGAGAAAGCGGGGGGACACATCACTGCGGCTGTGTACCATGCTCACATGCGCTATAGTCGAAGCAAGAGCCAGCGAACCAAGTCGGAACTTTCGCAGTCCCCTCTCTCACAGCAGGAGAACTGAAAAAGCGTACCTCAAATAAAAAGCGCAAACATAGTCACAGCGCGTTAATTAGTCCACCGAATGTCCTCCGAAAAATCAGTAGCAGCAGCAGTAGTAGTAGTAACAAGTAGACAGACAGAGCAGAGCGAGAGAGAGAGAGAGAGAGAGAGAGAGAGAGAGAGAGAGAGAGAGAACCATCGCTAGAAAACGCGCGTAGTTCCGCTGATCGGCTTTCTAAATTTGTATCGAGCGAGCGCGACGTCACTTTCACCCCGAGGCCCGATTGATAAGATGCATCGCTCGCGCAGATGCTACTGCTGCTGCTGCTGCTGCTGTAGCTGATGCACACGGAGAAAACGTCCTCGTCCCACGATGTCACGGAGGAGGAATCGCGATCTAAAACGAAAACGGATGGACGCTTGCGATAAAAGAGCGCATCTCAGGTATACCTACAACAGGTATCGATTGCCGCCAATAATTTCCCCCTCGATTTTCAAAGCCAGAGCTGACGCGACGCTCTGAGCAATTCGCGAGAGTCCACTACTGTGTAGAGAAGGCGCGAAAGTCGCTGGCTTATTTGCATATACGTCCATGTGAAGTATATCGAGAGCAAATCGAGACATTACGTGATCGATATGATACAGCTAATTTTTTGTGGATCACAAGATGAAACTGACTTTCTCTCGCGTAATTGTAATACTGACAAGCTTGTACTCATTTGCTTGAGTTGTCTTAGTAAGGAGCGAGCCATAATTTTTGTTTTTACCTCTTCTACGGAAAATGTGCGATTTGCTCTCAAAAATCGCAAGTTGCACGCAATAAACGAAAGGAGCGTCCTGTCGAACTTGTGCAAACAGTTGTAAAAAAATCAATAAAATCGGCTGCAGCTGGTGTACAGTAATGGAAATCCATCGGTCGGAAGCTGCGCGTTTTCTCAAGGAGCGACGAGGACAGTACCGTAATTCCTCGGACCGTCATTACCGGTCGCTATGAAATCGACGAGAGGAGAATCCCTAGGATCGAGTGTATATATGTATATCTCACGGTAGCCTTCATGGCTGTTAGACCATTAGCGCAATTTTCTTTCCAACTCTCGCATATACGTAACTCGGATGCGAGCTAGCACACGTGTATCAACCCGTGCACATTTAGATGTGCGACCGCCATAATTTTGTAAAATGAATATCCCTCGATTTTATTCATGGTCTGAAAAGACATTTTCTTTCAATTTTTTCTTCTAAAAATAAGATTTTATCGAGCTGAACTGCCCGCGTTTTTATTGAATTATTATTGCAAACTATTGGCACTAAAGGATTCGCGAGTACACTCTTTGCTTCTGGAGCCGAAGGTCGTTCGCTAAGCTCTGTTAATTGAGCGTATAACTTTTCAAATGGAGGCATAAAGTTTTAAAATAAATTTTTAACGTGCTCTTAAAAGACTTTCATAAAAATGCGTCGTAGATTAGACTTTCTTCTTTTTTAAACATCTTCGTTATGCATGGTAATTTTGACCGCGTTGGCTTTCGCTGCAAATATGATCAGCGATTACTTTTATTAATTCCTAAACCTTAAAAACAATTATTTTATGTGAAAAATAAAAAATAAAAAAAATATTATAATAGACCAATCTTGGAATTGGCTAGTTTTCTTGGCCTGTTCTTGACAACTATTTAATGCTTTTCATCCATAAGATTATAAGGCAAGAAATAGAAACCACTATTTGTATATTTATTTTCTGTGCAAGAAATAAAAATGGATAGCCAATATAAGTGGATAAATGAATTAGTACATAAGGAACCTACTTCTTCAACGCGAAATTACAATATAGAGATTAGATACAGTAATCTGAATGATAACTTTACCGCTTGAGTGCTATCACTGTCTAAAAAGCAAGAAAAAAAAAATCGCTTCGAAATCTAGCAAAAGCTCATCGCTAGAATTACAAAGCCACAATCGCAAGTGC
This sequence comes from Philotrypesis tridentata, assembly GCA_018906965.1. Lineage (NCBI taxonomy): Eukaryota > Metazoa > Arthropoda > Insecta > Hymenoptera > Pteromalidae > Philotrypesis > Philotrypesis tridentata. The sequence continues at coordinate 504,015 of JACCIB010000085.1, forward strand.
TGCCAACGCTAACAATTTTGCCCATGGAAAATATTTAAATTTTATCAAACTTGCCAAAAGTTGGCCAAAATTTAATTTTGTTAATTTTATCAAATTATTATTAAATATTAGCCAGCGATCTGAGTAACCACTCGCTAATGACCCCATCTAATTCGTCACGCCTTTTTATGCACCGATGGTGAAAATTTTAGATAACAGAAAAATGATAAAAAATACTAATTCAAGCAACTTTTATAAGTTTTGCAGAAACTTATATTATAATTAAAAATTAATAAACTTACAGTATATGTATAAAATTATGTAAATTCTAATATCTAAATTAATGTTTAAACCGTATGTACAGAATATATTAAATTTTGAGGTTAGATTATTGAATCCTGATGTATAACTATAACTCCTGATCCTATAACTCCTGATAACAGCGATGAGCTGGCGCTATTACCAGCAAGAAAGTTCAGCTATGACAGCGAATATATTTGCTCCGCCAAGAATTGGTTTTGCTAGATTGAAAAATTCTACCAGAACTATTTGTAGTAGATGCAGCGAAATTTGTCGCTGCAGCTGCGAGAAAATGAGTTGCGCTCGCCAGCGAAGTACGCTTCGCAGAACCAACAAAATCTTTTTTTTCCGTGAGTACCCAAGACAAGACCATTTGTTAGCATGTAAATGTGAATAGTTCTATCCATTTTGAATTGTCAGGTCTTGTCTTAACAATCAATTTAAGTGTAAAGATTTCTATCGGGGTGGACACTCGAATAAATATTGGTCCTATATTCCTTTCTTGACATTCAATCTACGCTTGGCTGGCGAATTTCTTCCTCTTCCTTTCTCAATTTGCTCCGCAAACGGAGAAGCTGGAGAGTTGAATCATTCGAAATCGATTAGCAGAACAACCTGAAACCAGTTGGCGGCGCTAACCGGAAAGCTTTCTTCTCGGATCGTAATGTCGCGCATCTTCGCGGGAAAGCATCAGTTTATGCGAGCATGTACACCCGATTATCGATAATTGCACTTTTATTAATGGTGTCGGCCAAGCGAGAGGTTGCCGCGAGTTTCCCAAGCTACGCTGCGAATACTGTTATTTTGTTGCTGCTACTGATAAATGTGCCTGTTGCAGCATTCGATGACTTTCCAATTTAGTTGATAGATTTTTAAATCAAGCTCGATACGGTAGATTTTGGGATACTTATTATTGCAGATAGAAAGTAAATAATGTATCATGCTCGATACATATTTATTTCTGATTTAAAAATCGCATTATATTTTGTTTTCTGTTTTCAATTTAATAAGGAAAAATAATAAAATATCACGATTTGTTTCTTATGTCGTAATCAATTCCAATGGCAGACGAACAAAAATTTTTTAAATATTTTTTGAGAATATCTAACGGTTTTTTTTCAGAAATTTTCAAATTTATCTCGAAAAAAACGCACTTTCAGCAAGTAGTTCCGTTATGTTCGTTCTTTCTCCCCTCCCTCCTCTCTCTCTCTCTCTCTCTCTCTCTCTCTCTCTCTCTCTCTTTCTCTCTCAAAATACAGTGTTTCATCAATTTCTATACAAGTAGAAACAATCAAAATGAAATGCTCAATTCACCTAATCTCACAATAATCAGACTGCAAAATGTATGTAGGTCTTGCACTACTACTATATTATAATAAATAACGTAATTATTCTAGATTCTTTCTTCAATCAATGCACAATATTTCATTTAATTATTTCTTTGAAACAACATCATGGTTTGTCATTAGTTAATAATGTTGTATGAAACTAGTTGTGCAATATTTGTGTTATTACTCAGCTTCAAATTTGCTGTACATTATTTTAGTACCAGTACTAATGTTACTTTTTCTATAATGCTGTGTGGTTTGTGATAAATTATTATTTATTTTTAATATTATTACTAATTCACCCTCCATACCCGATAATCTTCAACTCATCGTTACTACAATGATAAAAAGAGTTAGAAACTGCAGCAACGATAGCGTTGGATAACTCGCGAGTAGTACATCTTCGTTTGCTATGTTTGCTCAAGTTCATCGTAAGATACACGTCACATATAGGAAATGATGTTGAATGCTAATTGTGTGCACAGTTATCGAATGAGCTACGCGTGGTGTTGAGTTTATGTAAAAAAAGCGCGCGAATTTTTAGAAACGAGTATATCTTTGGCAAGACGCTGACCTGATTTTTTAATTTTTTTTATGTGTGTAAGAATAATATAGAGTACATTGTGGCAACTTCTAGTTCAGGAACACTTTTCTTTCCAGGCAGATTCGAAACTATGCCTAAATTACAGTTTTTATGTTTAACGAATCCATTCGGAGTTCGGAGTATAAAATGTATGTTGTAGTAGAAGTAAAATGAGCGAAGGCCCTGCAGAGGCGAAAAACACAACTCCAAACAGAACACGATCGCCCAAGTCGTTTACAAAACTATCCCTTTTTCTTCAAACACAAAATCCCTTTCTCAAAATTCACGAGCCCGCTTTTCATAGCGCTCCTCGGCCACAGTCACGTCAAAATAGCTTGAGAACAAGGTTCACGGAAAAAGAGCCCGAGAACAGTCTTTACTTCCCACCTATAGAGTCCAGAAGGCTCGTGTGAATGCATAATTTTTCGATCACATACTTTTTTGTTGCGTGTGCACAGCGTATGCATCGTGAAAAAGGGAGAGACAGGAATTGCCAGAGATTAAATCGTCAAAAGAGAGTTAAAGGAAGAGGAAAACGTGCATATTTCCAGATGCAGATTATATATACTTTGATCATCCGGCAGTATAGTGGAAGCCTTCATCCCTCGATCTTTCACAGAGCGTTTCGAAAAGAGAAAAATATGTAAGATGCGTGTGATGCACACAAAGCTGCTATTAACCTTTCTCGCAGAAGGCAGGAAAATTTTTAAAAATTTATCGAATTTTCGGTTTACTGCGAACATATATAGCTTGCGCAGAAACACAACGACTATATATTAAGTATCTGTATAAATCGAATAAAATATCACGGTTTGCGCTGCACCGGCTCTTGCTGCACAATAACTGATCTGATCAAAAGTCAGTTTATTACCAAGAATAATGTGTACAGACTGTACACTGTACAGTGTGTACATACTGCCGCGGGTGTAGATACTCACAAGCTGTGCTGTGAGTGCTGTGTGTGTATGGCATCGCCAAACAATAAAAGTGATTCATTTATTTCAGAGAAAGAGACCTGAGCCCCGAAAGAAGTAATTTTTAGTTGTTGTTGTGCTTGCTGCTCAATACTCATTCATGAGCGTATGGACTGCTGCTGCTGTAAATCAGTGCATATCATCGAATCTCCCTTGGTTCGTGAACCCAAGAAAGAGAGGTAGAGAGAAAGGGGGGGGGGGTAGAAAAGCAAACGATTAATGAAAGTATTTTATTAACTTGTTGATTAACTCTCCCTGAGAAATCTCATGGGACTCTTGTGTACATATATACATTTGCACACATAGCGTTTAAAAATAAATTCCCTACCGCAATTACACTTGACGCTGTAGAGAATTTTGAAAAAGCTCATCTCTCTCTCTCTCTCTCTCTCTCTCTCTCTCTCTCTCTCTAATGGTTCCGGAATGTGTACGATAGCGTATAAGCCCAAGCAAGTCTCTCATGCGTGTGCGTTTAAGCACAAAATTGCATCGGCGGCTGGATCAGAGACGTCTATGATGGTATTATATAATATTTCAACTCCGGAAAGGATGCTGCTGCTGCTGCAGCTGTTGTCGCGATGATTCGATGGTTTGTTGTACCTCGTAGCGCGCGCGAGTGCTTTTATGCACGAACTAAACGATGCTGATCGATCGCGAGTTTACCAGTTGAGAAAAATTGCCTACATGTGTGTAGACAGACACCGCGCTAAACTTACTTTGCGTTGAATCATTGAATTAAATGATCCGAGTTATTCATGCGGCTTTTCTTTCGATGGCTTCAGCCCTTCTACCTTATGACTGTAAAAGACGATACCTTCTTTTCATTCCGACAAAATTCAATGCCTTTCTCCACCCGAACTATTTCACAAAAAATTCATTATGAGCTTCTTTAACTCATTTAAAATTTCAAATTTCACGCCGTAATTTATAGCTAACGAACAAAACAAATAATTTTCTTATAAACCACGTAATGGTCTCTGACTTTACAAAATTTCAAGTTCATATTGTGATGAAGAGAATTCAGGCTTGTTATTCAATTTTATTTTTTCTTTCAGATAATAAGGCGGTTCTACTCGTAACAGAACTAAAATTAAGATACGATTGAAATTTTGTATATTGCTAGGTATATATCTAAGAAACACTTATGTAAATTTTCAGAGGGCTACAGAGCATAGAAGCAGATATATGAATGTTTTTATTTTGCGCAGACTGGCATTTGGGCTCTTATGGCGAATTACACTATTATATATACTATAAAGTATTAAAAATTGAGATTTTGTCTAAATTTATTGTGAATGAAAATGAATTCATAACTAACATTATTTATTTTTCAAAAATATTGTTCATTAGCTCGGACATATAATTAACCCTCATTGAATACCAAAATCATACATTTAATCTCAAAATATGAGTCAATGCAGGAATATCAGCAAAGGCAGGAAACCTTTTATAAATAATCAAGATAAGTAGAATCATATTAATGAAATTTATAATCATTATTTGGTTTAATTTGATTTTTGGAAGCCACCGAGAGCAGTAAATTTTACGAATATTTCATAAATAAAAGAGGATCACATTTTGACTAGTGCAGTAGGGGTATAACGTCCTTAAGGGGATCCAACACCTTTGAAACTGAAAAATATTAAATTAAATGCTAAGTTAGAAAAACTTTCTATGGTTATAGAAATAAGACCTCAAAATTAAGACCTCAAAATTCAAATTTGGACTAGCCTTTTTGTATAGTGCGTAAGATTCCAAGTGACCATATGCTTCAATTGAGCTCAAATTTTGTGAGTATGTTCGGTGTTAGCTTAGTTTTCGGGACAACAGAAGAATTCGGACTTGAACGCTTAAAAGTTACTTAAAAAATGTGGTATAAAAAATTTTAAATATAAAAAATTTTTTTTCTTTATAATTAAAATTTTTCTAATCATTCAAATCAAAATCCTTCTGTTGACCCGAAAACTACGCTAACACAGAACATACTCACAAAAAATTTGAGCTCAATTGAAGTATATGATCACTTGGAATCTCACGCACTGTGAAAAACAGTCTATGAAGTGCCACTACGTGTAGGTAGATCCAAATTTGGATTTTAAGATCTTAAATTGAAGGTAAGTATACCTATTATAACTATAAAATGTTCCTCTAACTTAGCATTTAATTTATTATGAATTTTTTCTAATTTTATTTATCAAGTTTTAAAGGTGTTGAGTCCCGTTAATATACGAACTTGACAACTTGGAACTTGAAAATAGAGTATTATATGATGAAGGATAATTATCTCATAGTCGATTGTTAGCTTATGCGATCTGAAATTTCGATTTTTAATTGACTATCAGATTGCTTAATTGCTATTCTGTCTTTAAAAACAATGACTTCTTTTATGAAGTATTTAATGCGTTATTCTAATTGGTTGCCATGATTCGTGGTTCATGACTCTTGACTATAATGCGGCGACCAAAACGTACCTGAAATCGCGTACGAAACACGCGCTTAATTTCTTGTATGCAGATAAGTTTAGCATAGAAGCAAGAATTCTGTTCAACCTTTTCATATCTCGACCGTTGCCTCTTACTGGCAAACTCGAGCGCGTTCGTGACTTTTCAATCATTTTGAAGAATGTTGAAATTTGAAAAAAATAAGACTCGAGAGAAAAGTCCCGGTCTCGTTAAACGTTGAGAATAAGCTCCCCGCGCTGCGTGTAATAGTGGACCGGTCGCGGCAATGGCTCTTACATGCCAACATGCCAACGGTATATTCCCGGCTTGAACGTGCCTGCAGTGTCTGTTTTGGCCTCCGCGTTGCGCAATAACATTCGCTCACGTGCGTTTGCAGACTCCGTTACATCGATATTATAGGCTCTGTGTTTTCTGTTACACTCCCCCTCCACAGCACTTCTGTAGGATTCTCATTTTCTTCTCGAGATTTTTTTCGAGAGGCTCGTCGTTGTTGGGAAATTTATTACTCGAGCTCGATGATTCGAGTTATACGAGTTTTGGAGGTTTGGTACGTTTTTTCCTTTAAAGTCGACGATATTTTTTGTCTTCTCGTGGTAGAAGAGGAATGCAGGCTTAAAACATCTTTAGGCAGTCTAAGAGAATCTATGCTTTGGGATTGTTATTCGGCATGATTGAATTATGAGGGAGCAGATACTGCATCGTGAGGCTTTTCTGAATTTGAACAGTACCTATAGTCAGTTACAGTCGTTTCAACTTATATCTTATTGGCTAAGAACCGAAATCGCAATTTCAATTTCTATTCCTTTTTATCGCTAATGTACACAATGAAATCTTTTCATTTTTGCTTTTATTGTAATCATTGGCAAATATTGATGTATAAGGAAGTTGCATTACTCTTTAAAGATAATGCACTCTTTAAATTTATGTTACTCGTCGATTTCATTTGGGAAAATATATGTTAGTCATCATCGTGATTATTTTTATGATTGGTATAGTTGATTAATGATTTACGATGCTATATTTTTGAATTTGATGAATCTTCCTCACTACACATATATACTTACAGATCTCTAAAGTAGTTATTACTTTATTATTTACCAAAGATAAGAAATTGTGTAGAGTGAAAAACGCGCATATGCGAAAAATGTCTGTTGTTTACGAAAATTAGAGAGCCCGATTTCTTCCGAAAGTCAAATTAAAATTGTAGTCTTTATTATCCTCGAGAGATGTAAATCATAAGCTTTTCACTTTACTTATAATGCAAGATTCGAAGAGACTTGTTTAGAGAGATCTGCATTTTTAAAAGTTTAAAGAAAAAAGAAAGAAGAACGCGAACAGTCTAACAAATGTTCCTGGCGTTAAATCTTCATCCAGCGATTTTACGCACGAGCGAGAAGCGTTATGTCGTTAACATCTCTTCGAAACCCAATTTTGATTCTAAACGGTTCGCATACATTCTGGAACGGAACGACCGGCAATTGGCAAAGGCTAATTAAAATTCAATGAGAAATACCATTTTCACGCTCCAATATCCCGTATATATGCAAACGCACATTTTGTTCTTCTCTTCTTTCTTTTGCTCTCGAGAGAGCTTCGAACGAACTAGTTTGAAAATTGTATAGAGGAGAACCCATTGACTATTGACTATCGACTATGTGAAATTGATATGCACTATAGAAATTACGTTCGATGAATATATTATTAGAAATACATATAAGCGAGATTTATTCGTTTATATTATACACTTTCACGTTCCAATAAATTTCAGGATTTGCTCGAATATTATTAAAGGAATAAAACATTTTCTTTGAAAATTCGAATTTTACGGTACCGCGGGTAGAAAGCCCGTGATTTCGCTTCAACTCTGTGTTATATTAAGTAAGTCAAATGGGCTGTGTATAAATCAATCCTTTGAATGACAAATTACTGAATTTTCCAATCAAAACATATAGGTATAGGTAATAGTCATCGACAGAAATTTTATAAAGTTGTTAATTTTTGACAAAACTATATTGAGATCCATTGCACTTGATGGATCTACATTCTACCTATACTTTTACGGAGTTGTATTTCAAGCGCTTTATTTAAAACTTGTCAATGGTTAACTCTGACAAATAAATAAATAAATAAATAAATAAATAAATAAATAAATAAACAAACAAATAACTAGTCGAAATGACCCAAAATAAAAAACTGCTTCGATACAATGAGTTAGGACCAAAATCAGTCCGTTAGGGATACAGCGCTGCAAGAGAATCTAAAAAACTTCTCAATAATTTAAACCAAATGATGGTGCCAAATTGTAAAAATGACCATTGCGATTCTCGTTTCAGTGTGTTCTCTCTAATGAGCGTTCTTCTGAAAAGAATATAAGACTAAAGCGCTTGTCTTGGAGTCTTTAAAATTTCAATTCTGAAATGCCAATCGAAGTCAAAAACAAAGGTCGAGTTGTGTTATTATCTTCTTGTTAAGCTTTCGTCATCGATAGCTGATATTTGATTCTGCGCAGGTAGATATTATTTGCGAATCAATTACGTCACGCGACGCGACCTTGTCACTCTACCAAAGGAGAATAGAGATTCGATGAAAGTGATGCGTAGACAGCTATACCTAATATCCAAGATATAGATCCATAAGAATTATAGGTATATGACGAATAGACAAGGTGTAACGCGACTAACGAGGAAATCATATTTGCACCGGACTGATAAGGATGTCATCGCTGTGCTGATTAGACAGGCGAGCAATATGACAGTAGGCAGGTGCAGCTGGTTCTTATCCACTGGCACTTTGTGTCTCATATGTTTTTCACACCGACCACGACAAACCGGCTGTTGCGCGCTCTTATCTTGAAAAATTGATGAATCAAGAGATTGTTATATATGTACATATTGTACATATACAAGTTGCCTCGAAGGCTTAGTAGGCGAGAGGAGACACTCGAGTCTGATGCAACTGTGCTTATTTTCGAAGCTTTCTAAAATATACTCGCATAGTGAATTCCTCCCTCTTTCACGAAGAAATCCGATTCGAGAGTATGCGATCCTATAACGCCGTGAGGCATAATAACCCTGGTAGAACGCTAACAGGTTTCGCCCGTTAAGACATTAATAAGTAGCTAGAATCGATAGCTAGAAACCATGCAGATTTCCAGTTGGTTTACCGCTAAAAACCCGTTAATTTTTACTTAACCTCAAACAAAGTAGCTAGAATCGGTAGCTAGAAACCATGCAGATTTCCAGTTGGTTTACCGCTAAAAACCCGTTAATTTTCACTTAACCTCAAACATACTTATTTTGGGATTATACACAACATTAATGACAAGATCTTTATAAATAGTATACGAACTATAATATTGACTCCACATCACAGAAAAGGACTTAGTCAAAGGTATTAGTGCAGTCATGTGCAATATTAGGAAGTGGAGTTGAAAATTCTTATTTTGTTGACGAGTAGGAATAATTATTATTTCCTATGAATACGCATGAAGACGCTTTAAAGAAACACTTTGAAGAGATAAAACAATTTTAATTGCAATCCCCCTGCATCGTAAGAAGTTCAGTTTATTATATTCAACTGCCATCTCTGGAGGGAAGACTTAAATAATATATATTTTCGATCATTTGTTTAAGAAAAAAAAAACATTATTTGTATTAATTTTGCACTTACTGAAAACGAAACATTAATAAACATAAGATACTAAACGTAAGTAGTAATATAAGTATCAAAACAAGCATCTAAACAAGCATCGTATAAGTATAACCTAAATCTCGGTCGATGCTATTGACTATTCTTGCATGGTTGATAAGTTACTTATCGACTGCAACGACTGTACGTTGTGACACTGTACTGTACGTATAACCCGCCACACTATAAGAGAATTTAAGTGATCAAATTTTTAAATCTGTTAATATTTTGAATTATATTAAATATGTGAAATACCGAAATATGCATGTTTGAGGTTAAGCGGAAAATTAACGGGTTTCTAGCTGAAAACCTGCTAAATAGGTACCCCTGGATAGCGGCATTCCAGTTGATTTCTAGCTACTTTTTAACAGAACCAGTTAATTTCCAGTCGGTTTCCTGCTAACGTTTCTACCAGGGAACTGATGTGTGCAAATGTCTGTGTATACTGTATATAGAATATAGATGCAATTTCAATAAGTCCTCTTGCCTAAGCCGCCATCGGCCTGAGTTTCACGCGAGCATGTATATAATTATATAAACACGAATGAACGGAGAGATAGAGAGAAGCCCTAATGATGACTGCGGGGCGGGATAGAAATAGACGCGCATAGCTGCGTTAGAGCGAGAAACTCTGTCTAGCGGTGTAGCGTGGATTCTCAAGTTTTCGGTAAATTAACGCTACTCATTTTTCGTAATTAGAGAACAGCGGATGTGAATAAACGAGAATTCGGCTTCAGATTGCGGAGCTTATCGAGCGATATTTTACGCACGCATAGTTGTCTTTAGTTTCCACATGTGCCAGGCAGATGGCTTTGTGGAAAAACACCTTTATTATTACACTCACAAGATCAAGTCACAAAAAATGTGTGATATTGTCGATTTGTTGAAATTGAGAATTCCTGGCGAGGTCCGCACATGACGACGGAAAACACATTGTCTATTGACATTTTCGTGCTAAAGTCAAGCGATACAGGCCAATGCTTGGCTGATGTGTTTACAAAGCCGTACACGCATTAATTCTGTAATCTACAATTACAATTTTTCCTACACGAGCTTTAAATAACAACGTCGCGAGAAGTTAATCAGTGGCCCACAGGTTACAGTACAAAGTTGTCGAAAATGAAACTAAAATTTACTGCGATCCCTGCAGTGAGTGTATGAATCAGGGGATAAACACACTCTCCGAAACGACAAACACTACCCACACGCTTTCCCGACTCACTCTCTAAACTTTCTTTCGGAGACTAGGGGACCGCCGCGATCTCTATTAATAGCACGAGAGAGGCACATCGAACGGCTGCAGCAGCCGCGCCTCTGCCCTCCTACCCTTTGACTCGAGAATGAGAATCCAAGTACCGTCGCGGCCGCGTGCCGCGTTTAAAAAGCTGCCCAAGTCGAGGTGCCCGGAATAGACAGCGCCGCATAGCCGCCGAGAATATAACCGCAGCAGCGACGATGTTATTGCGCCGCTGCGGCGCCGCGGGGCGCAGACTGCAGAGACAGAGCTTGTACGTGCGTTCGACGAGAGGAGGCTGGAGGAAGCAGAAGGGCTTTCAGCCCCGCTGCGTGTATGCGAAAATCGAACGTTGCAGCCATGGCCGAAGGCTAAAGGGGCCAGCAGATTCTCTCCTTTAACGCTTCGAGTTTGCCCGATCTTGTTAATTAAGGCTGACATATGGCAAGAACACACGTGATATGATGATATGGCAAGAAGCGGAGCTTGCTTTGGAATGCAAACATTGGCAAAGTAAGGAGTGTGTCTGAATCTGTGAAGCCAACCGTCGCGGTGTTTGCGCACAATGAGAAGCGAGTGTAGAGTGTAGTGCGTCGGCTGGGACATGCACAAGCAACGGGAGCTACTTGCTGGCGATGAGATGAGACGAGGCGAGAATGAGATACATAGGTACAAGCAACTCGGCGTCGGCGGTCGGACTCTCACCTTGAAAAAATCCTCGGGCCTGTTGGTCGCAGACTCCGTCCTGTGGTATGAAGTACGGCGGGAAGGAAACCAGGTGTCCGGAAACGGGCCTCTCTCTCTCTCTCTCTCCTCTCCTGTTTCCTCGCTCACTCGCACTCTGTCTCACGTGTATATTATTATGTGCGTATGTATGCGTGCGCTGCTCTTTTCACTGGCAAAAGAAGACACACTGACGAGAACTCGCGTGTTATCGCCAGCGGCGAAGCAATACGAAGCAATTATATATTTTTCCAACAAAAATATATCTACATATATTCACACTCGAATACGCGAATGGCCGATGCGTTCTACTCGGAGCGCACAACTGCACAAGCCGAAAATCGGCCTCGCTCTAGCGCACAGTCCTCTTGCCTCGACGCGCGAGAAAGAGGTTATAACGCAGAATGCTAGAAGCCGAACTGATCCTTTCGTCGACTTGCGGGTGCGTCGCTCGAATGAACAAACACGCGATTAAACTGTTACGTTGTAAATATGTGTATACTGTGTATATCTACGCGTACGTAGGTATGGAGTATATATGCGTAAGAGAGCAGGAAGCGAGAAACGAAGCACAGCTGCAGCAACGAAACACACAGGCACCCGGTGCACTCGACTGCTCGAGGTGGACTGGCGCGGCCGGGCGGCGCACTGGCGCAGGCCGCAGAGAGCGAGCGAGCTGCGAGCCGTACGGCCGAAGTTTCCCGAGACGCCGCCGACGGCAGCCGACGGGGATAGCCGAGCGCGCCGCTCGCCCAAGCGAGACGGGCGGACTACACTCGTACGGCCGACTGCCGCCGCCGCCGCCGCCGCAGCCACGTTATTGTGGATTCTGGAAACAGGAAGAGGGGAGGTGAGGCATCGCGAGTGCCCGCAACCCGCAAGGAGTCTCTCGTCTCTTCGTCTTCTTCTTCTTCTGCAGCTTATATCTGTATATTGTACGCACGTATAGGACTGTATGCGAGGTTGTTTGTTTGGCCTTTGGCCTAGGAATTCTACTTCTCAGATCTGAGACTTGGTGTGATCGGCAACTTCCTCTTTGCAGGCTAATTGCACACTCATTTTTTCCAAATCCGTGCTATTTTCTCTATTCCGCCGCGCATTAGAAATAACCAAAGTTGGAACCGAGGAACTGCGGGGCACTGTTTCTCTAGAGGTTAGCACAAATCACTTTTTCTGTAAATTAATTTTATTCCGAATTACTTGCCTATTCGAAGAGTTTCAAAGCGGATATACTACTTGTAGACCAACTATGAGTGCATAACACGGATATTATTTATACTTGTTTCGTAGACAAATCTTAAGCATTCGAACGAAATCCGTTGGCTTTTACTATTCGAAGGATCCGAACTGAGAGAGTTTATTACTGAAGCAGTGTCGATAAATGCGTATTTATGGGTCGATTATACAAAAGAAATACCGATACACACAAATTACCCCGAAAGCCCGAAAAATTCGAGCCGTATTCATGATAAATAATGAGCCATAATTCCGCGCAAAAATTCGGCAAACCAAAAGTCGAAGAAAAAAAATTCATAAATGCAGATTACCCCACACCTATAAGCAGCGAAGCCCTATGACGTAGAACGGGCTTTAAAAACTGAGAGAGAGAGAGAGAGAGAGAGAGAGAGAGAGAGAGAGAGAGAGAGACGAGGAAAGAAACACGGGAGAGAGAAAGGCGCGGAGAGAGGCGTAATATAAGAGAAGAGAAGAGAGGCGGAAAAAGTGAAGAAAGAAAGAGAGAGAAAGAGATACCCATACACACGACAACCTCGAGAAGGTGAGCCTCCGCTCGGGTCGAGGACGGCCAAACGGGCCTCTCTCTCTCTCTCTCTCTCTCTCTCTCTGCCCTCTCCCCTCTCTACACGAGAAACGGTTCGCGTTCGCGCGAAAATACCTACGTGCGGAGTGCGGACGGCCAACCCTGCAGCAGTCACGGAATTTCGAAGCCAGGCGATGACTTTTTTGTCGCGGGGTGCGAAATTTAAGGGCCTCAGGGTTGTAAATTTGCTCTTTGGTCTATTTTTTCGCGCTGCGTGGGAGAGCTTACGGGACACTTTTTTTATCGCTCGATTCAATGCTGTAGTAAAGAATTTGCTTTCAGTAGAACCTCTCGTAGTTTTTTTCTATAAGCCGCAATAGCCTATTTTTAAATTTATTTCAAGGCTTTGAAATTCAATTTTGCCGTCGTAAATGTGTATAACGTCCGTTTTAAAAAAACGTAAGGATTGTTTTGATCTGCTAAATTGTATATAGGTCGTAGCCAACGTAATCAACAGTCACAACACTGTATTTTTCGCTGTTTATTAAAAAACACACTGCATAGAAAGCAATATCTTTAGACGCGGGAGATCCTTATATTTTTATCATTAAAAAATACGTAATTTTGAACCGATCAGACTAAAACTCGTCTTGAATGATAGAAAAGGCAACCTTTTCTCGTTTTTCGACAATTTATTTATCTTTCAAACGTTTCAAATTCAAAAGCTTTTTGTTTATTTTTACATGCATTTTTAACAAAAATTGACATGTGAGCTAATTTTTTTTATCAACTCCTCTTATACTAATAAGGTGACAGTAAACTTTTGGGCTCGATCCTATGCATACAGCAAATATACGGTTATTTTGAAGAACAAAACTGCTAAAAGTGATTTTTCAGCTATAATTTTAATTCTAAGCATTCTACAAAAAACAGTGTTATAGAAAAGTTGTACGACTCGATAAAATAGAACGTTTTTGTATTGACATAATTAAAGATGAAAAATTTTCGCATATAAAAACTTAAAATTAGTAGTGTACGAAATACGAATATTATTAGTATGACAATCGCGTATACGTGCAATTGTGCCTTAGGGTCTGTCTACTGCAGAGGTACCAGGCGTCGGGCATCGGAACCATCAGTCCGCACGTTTCAGTACGTTCCAACTTTTTGTTTATACTCCACTATTGTATGTAGAAATCGCCGCCTAAGTTGCATTATGAAACAAGTTCTCGCAAAAAATGAGTGCTCCATCGGGAATGAAGTAACAGTCGGAGACTGTTATACATAGACAAACTTCCTTCATAAATAATCTCTCGGTAAAAATGCTCGACAACCTTCACATGTAACCCTTCAATCTTAGAGCGAGATGTAAACATGTGTGAAGAATGTTTACACTAGAACTTCCAGCTCGCGACGAGGGACGGTGAAAGTGATTTTCGGCTGTGACGCGGCTTGCGAAACTTTTTTGCCGAGGAGAATTTAAAAGCGAACAGTTATAAATTACGCGCTTATGTATTTCCCCTTTGTTTGTCCTTGCGTTTTCTTTTTGCTCGGGATTGAATGATGGAGGATGGATAGGAGCCGAGAGTGCGCGTGCGCGTGGGAGAAAGTCTTATAGTTACACGAACCGGCAATAATTTTACATTTTCTACGAGTGCCCGAGAGTGTGCTCTGTGACCTTTTCGTGACCTCTGCGACGGAGGCCCAACGTGCCGCGATGTAATTTCTTTCTTTCTTTTTGTTTGTTGTGGAAAGGAAGTCATTGTATGTTATTATTTTCTTTACGACGCATGCCCTTATAGAGACATGTATTTGCTTTATCTTTTTTAGGTTAATAAAAAATTGCGTTTCTTCGAGAGCTTTTAAATGACTTTGGCATCACTTAATATAAGTCGCGTGGATTACGTGTCGCACGTTTGCAGCATTACAATTCAAACTGAAACGTTGCGCTATTATTCTTACTCGCGAAAGATATAATTCGCGTAATACCGGGTTAGTACTGTTCCACGATGAAATCTTGAAATTCTTTTGCTGTCGCAAAAGTTTCCCTTTCAGGAAGCAATAACTTTCGTTTAGTTCACCATGCAGAAATTAGTATCTACGTATAATTAATAACATAATGAAATACTACCATGGAGTTGGACATTTAAAAATCGTTTCACTGTTCTCAAGAGTTTAATCATGCTGACGTACTCTTCTATTACAATTTATGTAACTCTATTAGTTATAAGAAATACATATAGGTATCATTTACTGCTACAAAGAATTTAAACCTAATTTCTGAATAAATTCATGAATAAATTTGACTTGATAGTATCCAAAGGAAACATTTTTTTACAATTTTTAGCTTTCAATGCCAAATTAATTTTCTTCTAAATAAATCAGAGCTTCCGTTGCAAAAATAGAGTGGTATACGTACGGTCGTATGTAAATGCACGTACACATCCATATGGACTTTTCTTAAAATTGCTAGATTCCGATTTCTAGCGCCGTTGGACTCATTTTCTAAGCTATAAAAAAATTAAGTTAAATTAAATTAAATTGAACTTAATTTTAAATTTAAATTGAATTTAATTGAATTTAATTACATTTTCTTACTATCACAATAACCTTCTGCTCTGAGAAAGCAAAATGATTTTTGGTTATTAGCTATTAAAATTTTGTACAATCTTTTTATTGATTTCCCTTATCGGCAAACCATTTACGAGATTTTATGTGATATTATCCTGCAGGTAGCAATTACGGAGTTGTGCCTGAGTTGAATCTGAAAAAAAAACACATTATTAATTAACCTATTTTTTCGCAAGTGGGCATTCTTATATAGATTGGTTTTTCGTTTCTAAAACCCTTAAAACAAACAAACAAAATAATATTTTGAAAAGACATTCTTAAGTAAGAAAAACTTGCTCTTTACGAATCTGAGATAAGATTTGAAAAAGAATTTATTAAAAATTAAATATGGCTACCTGAAATTGCCTAAACTTCAAGCATAGACTATACAATTTCAATGATGTACATAATGATTTATTCTGGAAAATAACGTTCAAAATTTAGTTATATTGCATCTTTGCAATATGTAAAAATAAAATAATATTGTCAGGATGTAGTATAACTAGGTTTTGAACTTTATTTTTCAAAATAAAAAAAGTAAGCCTTTTTATGAATATGTCTTTCAAAATACTATTTTGTTTGTTTTAAGAATGTTAGAAATAGAAAACTAATCGACTGTAGAATGTCCACAGAGGAAGAAATGGGTTAATAGGCGAAAAAAATCTTTACCCGAGTTAAAGTATAGATCGTCGCGATTCGGAACGAAAACTAGCACAGTTCACGATCTTGCGAAAACTGACACAGCTTACGCTCTCCCCGCGAAAAATGACGAATTTCATATTCCCCACGAAAACTGGCAAAACTCGGATGCTCCCCGCGAAGAACTGAGCTATGCCATAGTTTTCGCGGGGAAGACTGAAAAGCACTTGACTATGCCAGTTTTCGCGGCCGAGCTGTGTCATTTGTCACGGGTACAGTTCGAGCTATGTCAGTTTTCGTACGGAGAGCGTGGGCTGTGTCAGTTTTCACGGGAAGAGTGTGAGCTGTGTCGGTTTTCGCGGGGTGATTGTAATCCGTGCCAGTTTTCGCAAAGCATTGGAGCTATGTCGTTTTTCGTTCTAGATCTGAGCTGTGTCAGTCTTCGTACGAACCGACGAGATATTTAATGAAATTTTACAAATTTTAAAAAAATGGTATATCTACATTTACTACGTAAACGATCCCATGTATAAATTACCAAATTTCAGAACTTTTTTTCCCTTGCCGCAGGAAATCTCAGCATCCGAGCGATAAAATAAGGCCAGACTTGATGAAAAATCTTCTAAATGTGTTTTTTCACAGTTTGAATCGAAGACTTTACTCAAAAATATTCCGTTCAGTTTGGGAAGAAAAGTTTCTTGGAGTTATACATAAAATTTCCGCATGATTGGTCTTATAGTTGCTGAGAAAACCTGCGGCAACTGACTTGGAATCATAAAAATAAAACTAAAATGCAATTAACATATACGTATATAAATCACAGAAATAAACTCAGTAATTCTTACACGATTTTTCTGCCATACTTTAATTCCATTTTTATATTTAAATATATTTTCACTAGAGTACTTTTGGTGATCATTTAGTATATAATGGTATCTCGATACTGAAAATAAAATAAAAATTATCAATACCAATTCTTAATCAAATTATTGTAATGTTTACAATTATTTTTGCTACTTACCATTGTTATGTATTGTAATTAAGCTTCTTGTAAACATGCGGAATGTCACTCTTCAAAGTCGATATAACAGTCCGTTTTGATTTTGATCAATCCATTTACCTATGAACAAAAATGAAACACGAAGAGCTAAATCTTTATAAATGCAACTGCTACTTACAAGTCTACAAAACTTATCTGAATTCTTATTGATAAGTTTCTATTCACACTAGTGGCAGGTTGTAAGTAGCAGTAAACAAATGTATTACTACATAGTGAATTGATGACTTGAAGAGTTGATCAAAATGCAAACAGTTGTTTCTTAGACAACTATTCTATCGATCAAATTAAACTTACGCAGCATAGTCGATCGTAATTTCAAATCGATTCAATTCTTTTACTGTTTTCAAATTTGAATTGAATTTTATTGTAGTTTTGTCATTTAAGAAAAGCAAATTAAGAAAAGAAATTGCTATTTTACGAAAATTGGTTATTTGGCAAATTGTACTACTAGGTCAATAACTTTTTGAGAAAGAAACTTTTTGCAAAACGGTATTTTATATTGTATTTTAGATAATATATCCTATGAAAATCGTGTACTACAGGCGTTAGAAAAATTTTGTTCAATGATTGAGATGTAATCGAATTGAAATATTGAAAAATCAATTTTTCGATTATTTGCGAAAATTTTTAATTATTTTTAGTATCTTCGTGGCAACAAATAATTAATGCTATTTCATAACCATTTTAACATTTACTCTGCATTTATTACTACAAAAAAGAAATGAAAAACATGTAGTATATCTTGCAGAGTTTTTGATTACGACTATAATGACGAATTTTTAGGCATTTTAACCCACAAGAATTTGATGAAAAACACATTCATACACGACGCCATGTGGTGCATCTGATACTACATTAACAACTTTCACATATACGTACACGTTTGATAAGTGCACAGTGCACACCCAGTTGTTGTACAGAAGAAACCCGCTCTCTCGGCCGATCACAATCCACCGGAGTATCTCCCAACACACTGTAGAACTCCGGGCTCATAGTCAGTAAGCACACTCATCCCTAGCCAGACTCTACCTCTTTAACCTTGGCTACTCTCACTCTCCCAGGTGGCATTTTCATCCGGAGGCCCCACGTGTCTACTCTATTATTAGCCAGAAACTGACGCGCGCATATCTTCTCCTCTTCGACTCTGCAGCAGCGCGTGCCACTCCGGTCTTCTGAGATACTGTCTCTTGGAGCAGGTACCCTGAACACTAATGATGCAGGTGGTGGGTATGATAGTGGGGTGATGGTTTAATCAGTAGCTAAATATGTGAGAGATGGTACGACGAGAGATTGTTGCTAGTGATGAACATTGTTTACTGATGACCATACCTGCTTTCGGAGTCATTATATATGGCATAGTTATGTAACCAAAAGTCTGCGTCAAGGCAGATCAAGGTTACGGTTGCATTTTAGGATTTTGGACATGAAATGTTGCACCACAATTAGTTCACAAAGAATAATACATTTTGAATATTTGAATGTTTGTTCTTATAAATTTATAGGCATGTCCCTGGGGTTAAGTTGAAACTAAAAAATACAATGTTGTTAACATTTTCTTTTGACGCACATACGTGACTCACATTAAATGACCTTTGTCTATTCCAACGACTGAAATTTAACATTCTTGCCCAGAGAACAATTGTTGCCAAACTATCGTCTGGCTGCTGCCAATGTTATAGCTGAAAATGATTGACGTGGCGCATTAGTCAAATAGCTGGTACACTCGAGAACACGTTTCTCTCCGAAAAAAGAATCTCAACTTGATCTTTTCCAGCATCCCCTCGAAAATCTCGTTGTAACAATCTCTCGCCTCCTCTCAAACGGATTTTTCCCTCTTCATTCGCAGGCTTTTATCGGCTGGTCCGAAGGAAGCGCATAGCAAAAGGAAGATCGGAAACGCGCCAAGTCAAGCCAGATGATTATCGGAGGGAACGCGTAAGCTAATTCCGCTGCTCGCGCAGATTCAAAAAGGAGAAATAGCCAAGACGAGCTGCAGCGTATCTGCATCGCGAATCACGCGGGGCAAGACGATAAAGAGACTGTATACTCCGCGTCAAGGCCACGACTCTACCTCTCTAGTTCTTCTTCTTCTTCTTTTTCTTTCTTCCTCTCCGTCTTCGTCTTTGCCTTCGTCTTCGCCTTGGTTCATCTTCACGCGAGAGAGTAAGTCGAAAGCTGAGAACGGGTTGCTCAACTTTCTCCGGCATTATATGCATGCGTTGTATGGAAAAGTGCGGTTTTCCAACGTGATTTTAGCGGATGAATTTATAAGCGTGCATGGCTCTGAATTATTCATGAGAGGAGACTGTGATCTATGTACGAGTAGTGCGTGTGCACTCGCACGAGTACGAAGTAGTTTGGAGGATGGAGGATTAATGGATTGCTGGGTAAATTGACGATTAGCGGAATTGATGATGGAAAGGGAAGGTGCGGGATCAGAGAAAATGCTTTATGAGCGGCATTGCTGCCACATTTTGATGATTAGTATTGATATACGATGTGTGACGCTATTTTCCAGAGACGATCAGGCTCGCAGACGGGTCGCATGCACGATGAAATATGTTGTGATCGCGATAAGAACTTATTTGTGCGAAAATTGTAACATTGCATTCAGAAGTCTATGCTTCTTGAATACAAGTTCGTCTTCATTCTAATTGGCAGCTCTAGCATTCAAATTTATGTGAACAAATTGCTAATCTGATTTCGAGAGCCTTTCGTAAATATACCTGAGATTAAATCTGCAGCATTGAAATCCCTCAGAAAAGTCGAGTCATTTTGAATTTATTGAAGACAACAACAAAAATAGCCATAACAATAACGTAACAATCTATAAACTGGTGATGGTGAGTTTAAAATAATCGGCAAAATATAGCCAGTACCGTTGATAAAGCTCTCAACTTTGGTGTATTAAATTCACGCAAGCATTGAGCGACGTGTCATCTTATTGTGTTCTCTCATTCGATAAAAGTCGCCTGGGATTCGTTGATGATAAGCCCAAGATCTCGCGAATCTCGTCTGAAGAGGGCAAGGCGCATGCTTGCGTGTCGATGAGAGTATTCGATAAGGGCCGGTTCTATAGTGCATACTATAAGCGACCTCGTTCAAAGTCGCTTTCAATACTCCTTTTTGTCGGTACACTGAACAGTGTGTATACGTATACTGTATAGTGTATATATAGCTGCACGTGTGAGTATGTGTCGAGTATGCGGTTCAAGCCGATGCCAGGAGAGATAGGCTCTCGCGCAACTTTGACGCATTCGCGCAGATAACAGTCCTGTACATCACACGCGCCGTTTAATTGCTTTCCTTAAGAGAAGAATTACTGCATGCGGAGGTGTGTACGCTCACGGTTATCCTGGTGACATCGCCGCCAGAAATCGACTTACTTTTAGCGAGATTGCACATGAAATTGGAGTAGACCCGAGTGTTATTATCGACATATCATAGACAATTTTTTCACCTTGTTGTTTCTACAAGTATATCTACCACCACGGGATAAAACTTTTCGTGAATAAATAAAAACTATTTAAATATTTAAGGTTTCATTTAGTAGATATCGACACGAATACAAAAATACAATGAGCTATTTTTTACTTTGGCATGAGCGATGCATGCTGTAGCCGAACAGTACCTTTTGGTACCAGCTAGGTACTAATAAGTGACTTATAAGCTCGTAAAGTAATTTAAAATGGCCGTGTAGTACCAAATATACAAGCAAACATAAGTGTTCTTTGAAAAGTTTGTGGAAAGCGGTATTCGCATTGGCAAAGTTAAAATCGTTACGCAACTACCTCCTGAGCGTCAGATTCGCGTGTGCCGCCCCCCATGAGCACCTTCCAGTGTAAAGTCCGGCTACGACCTATGCTGTCGCGTCGGTGCAAAACGGCGCGTTAATTGCAGCTTTACGCTACGGGCTCTCGCACTGTCATTACTGGCCATTTCGTTAGCATATACGCGTCGCGTCGTGAGTTGCCCTTTGCTCGCTCGCGATAAATAAAATCCTTTCTACATGCACATACACACCACATATAGGGTGCAACGACTCCTGAGCTGCGAACCGTGACCCGAGCCTCTGCGCTAATTCTTACCTTTCAACGTCCTTTCTCTCCCTATGGCCTTTTTTCCTTTCTTTCTCTCTCTCTCTCTCTCTCTCTCTCTCTCTCTCTCTCTCTCTCTCTCGTTGCCCTGTAAAATTCTCATCGGAAAGGAAGAGAGAGAGAGAGAGAGAGAGAGAGAGAGAGAGAGAGAGAGAGAGAGAGATGAATGTTCCTTCACGCGCACATTAGATCGGAAGAAAAAGGCTGTATGCATGCGGGGTTCGCAAGCGAGAGAGAGAGAGAGAGAGGAGAGAGAATGTCCGTTAGATCGCGCGAGAGAGGATCACTTGTAATTTAATATACAAAGTAATGATCGAGCTAAAGGCTCGAGCCGTAATAACGAGTCTCGTTGCGCCCGACGAATGAGTAATGACGCTTCTAGTTTATTTTTCTGTAGCTGCGCGTGTCCACGCGTGCGCGCAAAGGGCTCTTGTACGCATGCGTACAAGCAGCTTGTACTTTCATTGGGCCCTCGAGAGTTTTACGGTGAGCCCGCGGGAGGATTGTTAAAAAATTATGAGCCTTGATTATTGGGTATTAACTTTGCTGCCCGAGCTTTTTTTCGATGATCAGCGCGCGTTCGACCGATGCTGTGCGACGAGCTTTGCGAAAAGCTGTTGAGCCTTCCCGGAATCGCTCGTTATCCAATGAATAGTACTCCAACGTCCCACCGATTCTACATTGCACTTTTTCGCTAGCTTTTTATAAACTCTTTTGGTAAAAAAACGCTCCTCACTAACGCAACTTTCATGCAGATCTTCGCGACTAATTAGTGACTAGCGGAATAAGCACTAACTATCGCCTAATAAGACACGTATACCTGCGGCAGGAAAGGCCAACCTCATCGGCTAGAATTTATACTTACAAAATCAGCCGCAATTATAAAATATATGTAAAATTTTTCACACCGCGCCTAATCATTTAATTTCTCTATCGGTCCGATCGATAAGCATAATATAATTGGCTCTCTGCTACCGTGCTTGTACACCAACTCTATGCATACGTGCGCGCATTCGCTACCTCAGTTCTGACGACTATATCTGCGGCTCAAAGGCAAAACAAGCTATTACCCAACAACGAGTTCTGCCACAACAACAGCGGCGAGGAAACAAGAGAAAGAGAGGTGTACAAGAAGGAAAAAACCATAAGCATTAATATATATATTCAGTGTAGGCTGCTGTTGCTGCTGTTGCTGCTGCTGCTGCTGCTGCTGCTGCTGCTGCTGCTGCTGCTGCTGCTACGAGGGAGTGAGAGTAAGAGAGAGAGAGAGAGAGAGAGAGAGAGAGAGAGAGAGAGAGAGAGAGAGAGAGAAGAGAAAGAGAAAGAGAGAGAGAGAGAGAGAGAGAGAGAAGATTCTTGGCCATTACATGTTGCAGATAGCAGCTGGCGGGAAAAAATATAAGGACGAGAGTATAGGAAAAGGGCCAGTACATGGTAGGGCAACTTTCTTCGAGTATAGACTGTCGGTCGAGACTTAGGAGCACAAATTAGCTCCAGCTTTTTTGCACTACATCCATTCCTTTTCGCCAGAGAGATGGAGACGACTCAGCTTTTTAGACGAGAGGCTACGAAACGAGCTTTCAAGAGATTTAGAGATGCCCATATATCGCAAGGTGAAGATAAAACGTTCTGGAAATATTTCTCTTGAAATGTGAATCGTTAAAAAAATATGGTGCATAGAAGAACGTTTCAGAAAGGCGCGGTGTCATACGTGCGCTTGCAAAAGTGACCATTTAATACATAAAAATTTCTGAAACATGTTTGGAAATGCTCTTACTAGTTGAACGAGAAACCTTTGGAGAAATTTTATCTTTGATTATTATGATTTACCTATTGCGATTTGTGGATTTAGAATTTGATTACACATTTCTTTTGGCGATTTTTATAATCGCTTCTGAACATTCATCCATTAAAATCTATTTGCTATTGCGTAAAGACTCTTAACAGTCGATCTTACATCCTAGAGGTAGATCAATGTTGTAGACCACCGAGGGCATTGTCGCAAACATTGCAGTAATTTATTAATCTTTTATGCTGCAGTTTTTAAAGTTTCTTTCATGTTTATAAAAAAATATTTGTTGAGTCTCTTTATAAAAATGATATTTTGACCAACATGAAAATTTTTATTTTTATATTTTTTGTACGGTGACTGTTATGATGGTGAAATGTTGAAGATTTGACACTCTATTAGTCGCATAGCTTTTCAATTTTCTTACAATTTATTTAAACTATATTGTCATTTGCAACTCGCCACAGTATCCATTACATATGCAGGCGCTTAACAATTGTCTGTTCTTAAAGAATAAATCCGAAATACAATCTAGCCTCACTCTCTCCTACGCATGTATACATTCTACAGAATAAATTAGTGTATATGGGTGATTCTATGTGAGATCGAAGATGAAAATTTTAACCCAACTTTATCAGAAAATTATTGGAAATTGTTCTAGAGCATGTCACGGGATCCCATGAATATTTTCAGATTTTTTCCATAAACTAACTTTCCGTTACACAGGGCGAAACTTCAGGAAATCAATGATTTTTACATTTTTTGCCTATTTTTATTAATTTGTAACTCCTTAGGGAACCTTTTTCGCTTAAAAACATATACGATGCTTTTGTAAAGAAATTTTCTCTAGTTTCTAGGAAAAATACTTTCACATACACACACACACACGCACACACACGTACACGCACGCACGCACACACACGTACACGCACGCATGCACACACACACACACATATATATATATTATATATATGGGTTGTTCTCTGTGAAATGGAGAGGTCGACTTTTAATTTTTTTTTCTAATCATATTAAATTTCTTCTACTTGATGAAATGCATCTCTCCGAATTTTTTCAGATTTTCTGCATCGATTATCTCTGAATTACTGGGGGTCAAAGTTGGTAAAAACAGTTTTTTTACATTTTTTGCTAACTCAAATTTTCGTAGCAACTTTCATCGATTTTTAGCTTGGAATCGAAGCGAAATTAAGAAAAATTTCAAGAATACTTTTTGTCTTAGAATTTTTTTTACTATTTAAATATATATTTTTTTCAGATAGGAAATCCAATTTTTTGATTTTGATATTTAGCTCATTTGATTTTTAGCTCATTAGAGTATCTCCGGTACATTCTGGGAGGTTCAGAGACACTTTTGTATTGAAAAAAGGTATTTTCATGAATTTTTTGATAGTCGTAGTCCGAAGCAAACTTTCACTTTCGCCATTATTAAGGCATAAATGTATTATAACATAATTGTAATATATATATATATATATATATATATATATATAATTATATATATATGACTTTTAAAGTTTTTTTTTAAACTAGACAAAATTTTCTAAAAAAAGCGTTATATGTTCCTACGTTGAAAAATACTTCCCTAAGGAGCTATGAAAATTTGAAAGTGAGCAAAAAATCTGTTTTTACCAACTTTGACCCTCTGTAACTCAGAGATAATCGTTAAAAAAATTTTTTTTAAATACAGGGAAGTGTATTTGATCAAGTAGAAGAAATTTAATATGATTAGAAAAAAAATTAAATTTCGACCTCTCGATTTCACAGAGAACCGCCCTTACATACATGGGTGATTCTCTGTGAGATCGACCGACTAATTTTTTTCTTATTCAAACTATCCTCAATCTCTTCTATTCGGAGAAATACAACTCTTTAAATTTTTTCAGATTTTTTCCACCAAGCTCCTTCACGCCGCAGAGGGTCAAAATTGGTGAGATTAGGATTTTTGGCATTTTTTAACTTTATTTCAAAATGTGTAGCGCAGGAAAACGGTTTTAAACAAAAATTTTTAGAACACTTTTTTTTAGAAAATTGGCTCAGCTTTTCAAAAACGATACTCTTAAAATGATATCAATTCTCCGTAAATTTCCTCATATATGACTGCTGAAAAAAAATATAATACACACACACACACACACACACACACACACATATATATATTTCAGCAGTCATATATGAGGAAATTTACGGAGAGTTGGCCATTTTTTGGCCGATAAATGGGAAGTGAGTAATTTTGAGTGCACATTAAGCGGACTAGGTTTTTTACACTCGTTATGTCATACAGAAAAAGAAAAAAGTTACGGGCCAAAAACTGACAAAATACGTTCATTTTTGCGCCTTTCTCATTCTCCTAAAATTTTAAAAGCAGGTCTTATAGTCGGGGAGTCAGGGAGTTCAGAGCAGCAAGATCCAGTACTTTTTTCCACAGTCAGTTTTATTGTTGGAATGTATAGTATATATGTCCTGATTATAGAATAAAAAAATCTAGAAGAGATAAAGAAATCTAGGTATTAAAGTTGTTTAGAATTGAGTTTCCTATATATGTATGTATCCGGGCCACATACGTGTGTATATATACGTGCTGCGTACGTGAATATGAGGAAACCCATATTTTTCATTCGCTTTTTTACCCCCAAACGTTGCGAAAAAGAAAATGTCGCCCTATAGCGACCGTATAAGATTTTTTCTGTTCTATAGGACGCACCGAACAAGAAAAAAATAGCGTACCCACGAAGTCGATCTTGTGTCACTCTCTTTTTTGGCCATCTTTGTGATTTTGTGCAGAGATTATTAAGCATTTTTTAATAAAATATTCTGGATTTTTTCGAATGCAAGGTTAAATAGGCATATGAAAAATACGGGTTTCCACATATTCACGTACGCAGCACGTAGGGGAAACCAGGGCTAGTTAGCCTGCGGGGTAAGTTGGCAAAATGCGAATAACTCGCGATTAAATTAACTTCAAGAAAGGTATCTGTGGGGAAAGAAGATATCTAAAACAATCTATTAAAAGAAAAATAAAGATAGAGAAAAATGAAATTCCAAAAAGCAGAAATTTGAAGATTGTAATGAATCTAAAGGAGATAATCATTTTGATAAAAATTGTAAGACTGCGTTAAAGGTAAAATAATTAAATATAATGAGCAGAAATTCAAAAATATCAAGAAAAATCGTAGTAAATAAAAATTTAGAAGAAGAAAGGATGATAGTAAGGATGACAGTAAAAAAAGAAAATGTGAAATCAATCCTCGAACCAAGTATTAAAATAAAATGGGAGCGAAAATCGAATTCGTTGTATAAAGATTATTTGTAAGATTGGTAAAATATAGTCATAAATAAGTAATGTATAAATTATCTTCTTAAAATAAATGATGCATCCAAAATAAGTATTAAATACAAATTAAATAATATATGCAAATTATTTTTTTTTATGTTGCAAAGATAATAATTATAATTTAATGTGCAAATAAAATAATACCATAAATTTTGTATCTGTTTCTTTTTTGGCAATACCTACCTTAAATTAACACGATTATTGATTTTTTTTTGATAAGCGATCCCGTTCAAATTATTGATAATTCTGCCACTGTATAAACATTAAATTTTATGCTAGACACAAGGTCAACAGTATATTACTACCCAAGACCAGTAAAATAAGAAATGTCTCAGATCACATGTAATTGTCGGCCGAGGCAAAGCCGAGGTAGACAAACATGTGATCTGAGGCTTTATTTTTTACTGGCCATGGTTTGTACACTATTTTTCTTCTCGACGTTGCCGGAAAGCGGCAACTTCAATTCGCGCAGCGGCCAGAAAGTTGACGCTTTCCGGCCGGAGGGGAGAAAATGCATTTTCTCCACACTGCGCCGAAAGTACCACTTTCGCTCCCGGGCGCCAGGAGCGAAATTGGTAATTTCGGCGCTAGTGTGAAGAAAAATAGTATACGCACCACGGGAGTAAATTCGGACAGCCCATATCTCGTGTTTGCCACCCTCGCCTTCGGCTCGGGTATCAATATACACGAGATATGGACTCTCCAAGTTTTTTCCTCCCTAGGCACGTAATATACTATTTCTCCACACTGCGCCGAAAGTACCACATTCTAGGCGCCTGGAGAGAAATGCGTAATTTCGGCGCTAGTGTGAGGAAAAATAGTATACGCTCCACGGGAGTAAATTCGGACAACCCATATCCCGTGTTTGCCACCCTCGCCTTCGGCTCGGGAGGCAGTTTACACGAAATATGGACTGTCCAAGTTTTTTCCTCCCTAGGTTCGTAATATACTATAATTTGAGTCATTTAAAAAAAATTTTTTCTATCAATTTGAACCATCTTTAGCTTAAATTAAAGCTCTTTTCTTGTAGTTTTCCCTCGAATAATTTAAATTTACTATTTATAATGAAATCACTATTTTTTGGTAACGTTTTAGATTTGCCCCAAACTTCTGGCGTATTTGCCCCGTAGTTGGGTCAAATCTGAAAAAACTATCTTTTTTTTAAATTGAGCAGAATCGTGTATTTTTAAATTTTTTAACATCTATAAATATAATTTTTAGTTAGTTTTTATCAAAAATTTAAGATCTCTGCGGTGGCCGAATCGAAAACCTATTTTATTGGAAAAATATCGCCTATCAAAAAAAGGCTTGTGGATTTGCTCAACTCTCCCCTACTCATGTGTCAATATTACAAATATAACGAGTAGTACCGTGATTTATACTCTGTAAATACAATAGGTTTTATAGCATACGTATTATTGTCTGCAAAGAATAATGCATTTACTCTATTTATTTTATTCTAAATGCAATGGATTTATATAATTAAAAATAGGTACCCGTTGAAAATTATGAAGTCCGTAACTTGGATAAAAAGGAGGCAGACATAAATATTGAATATTGTTAATTATAACTAAATCATAATGGAACTTCTTTTATTTTAAAGCGTTTATTCAGATCTTCAATTTAATGTATTGAACTCTTAAGGTGGTTCTTCTCCAAAACGAAAGACTGGATATCGTTCTGAAAAAAATATATTTTATTCTTCAATATCTGATAAATTTTTTACAATTTTTTCCACCCTAGGTTGCCGAACTCATTTTCGAGAAAAAAATCTTAGCAATTTCACTGTTTCGCTGTCTTACACATGCACTGAATGGGTAGTGTACTATTATGTACACCATTAAAAAGATATTGCTACTCAGCAATACTGCACACGCTAATAAATTAATTATGTATATAAACTTAAAGGCTTGTAGTTTTCAAAAGTACAAGAAAAATTGGAAGTAGCCGAACTATCTAAAGTTATTTAATGCCGACTGAAAAAAAATACATGATTTGTTAACCTCTTTCCGGTCATTTGTAAAGCTAGCAACGTCACATTGTCCATAAATACGCGCGAAGATGGCATACTATTTGAACGCTTAGTAAGACTAAATAAAAATGTAATAAAATGAAAATACACGTTTATACAATAAATTATTGATATATATTTATAAAATTAAATAAAATTTCGATATTAATTCGAAAAAAGGCTACAAACTTGATTTAAAATCTTTTTATTTGTTGTAATTCGAGGTTTACCACTGATACTCTCTCCAAATAAAATTCGTATTCCTTTTGCAACATTTTTCTGGAA
Source organism: Philotrypesis tridentata (assembly GCA_018906965.1). NCBI lineage: Eukaryota > Metazoa > Arthropoda > Insecta > Hymenoptera > Pteromalidae > Philotrypesis > Philotrypesis tridentata. Next base: position 532,884 of record JACCIB010000085.1, read on the forward strand.
AGTTTGCTGTAATATTTGTTGAGTGATAACATTTTTCACTAATCTGTTGAGTATGAGTGAGGATATTTTATTTTTATATACTTGTAAAGAGGCTTTTACAATGGCTTTCGGAATCTTGCCGGTTTTTAGATGATACAATTTCAGTAATGGTTTTAGAATGATCTTTAATAATCTGATTGCTGATTCCTATTTTACATATAATTTAAAGTAAAATATTAACGTCATTTATAGCGTTATGTAGTCCTTCACAATTTTCATTGGGAAGAAAGTCCGTAGCTACAGCTTGTATACTAAACTTTTTCTTTTCTTTTTTTCTATTCATTAGAATTTCCTTGCAAATTCGTAAAGAATCAGAGAAACCTTTCACTATAGATTCAAAATCTTCCATCATTCCAACATTTTGTGCAAGTCTAAGTATTCTAGGCGTGTCGAAACTAAATCAAAACATGAATAATAGAATTAAGATTGTTTGTAATTCATAGCTTTATTAGAAATATATACCTAAAAGCATTGTGTGCAAGCAGAATAATTGGACATTGAAAACTTTTAAGGTACTTCGAAAATTTCATACAAGCTGTTTTAGCTGTTTTTGCTGTAGCATCCACTTTCTCATCTTCATAATACAAATCGCCGGCTATTAACTGCAAACCTGTTACTTCAAATGCTCTTTTTGATATCGTCTTCGATGGAATAACATAACAGCTAAATGAACTCTCTTCATTGCAAGCAGCAATCTATAAATTAAAAATTGTTTACAATATATACACACACGCATATTTAAAATAGAATATAAATTGTATACTTGACAGATTTCATCATTGTTCGCTAAGCCGGTAGTTTCTAAGTCAAAAACAACAACTTTAAATTGGAGTAGGTAAAGTTGAAGAAATGTCATTCATAGAAATGCCACTTTCGTACGTAACGCCTTCTTTACGGGAATGTACGGAATTTTTACATTTACATAATTTCTTCAACTGCAATCGCCTTTTTTTCTTGTTAATAGATTTATTCAACATTTTCTTCCTTAGTCTCTTCATGTCCTTTATTTTTCTAAATTTGTCAGATACTGGAGCTGACATTATTTTTAATTTCTCTCGAACCCTTGATGTATAATTATAACCGATATTTATCTAGTTCGCTACTGCAGATACACGAAAATTCAAATAATCAGAGCCACTATAGTGCCTTGATTTAGCGCATTTTCTAGCTACCATACTATTAGCAGATTCATTAGCTTGTGTTGAGCCACAGTTTGCAATTTTCGATGTAATATCAGCATACCGAGAAAAGATTTTCGTTAAGGACAGTTGCAAATCAGAATTTTTTAAGGATTTTCTTAACAAGTTTTTATAATTTATTATGAAATAGTTAAAATGAAGTTTTAGTGCAGATTTTAAGGAGTAAACTGAGATATTAAACATTTAATTTTCGTATATACCGCAAAAAAACTTTAGTAAAAAACATCTCCTAATAATAATAGATTTGTAAGATGAAAAATTAAAATTTTTTGAAGAGTAGTTCAATAGCTTCAATTGAGGGTCTCAACGAACGCTTTAAAATAAAAGAAGTTCCATTGTGATTGCATAAATAATAACATTTTTACAACTTTAAAAAAAATTTCGTTTTCGACCGTTAACCTTAACCGTTAAGGGGTTATGACAGGGTTAACACCTGAAAAGAATGATTAGTATTGTCAAAAATTGATATATTCATAAGTGCTCCAAAAACTATATTTTTCTTTTAAGGGGACCCAACACGTTTAAAATCTGAAACATAAAATTATAAAAAAATAGTATAAAATTAAATAATATGTTAGACAAACTTTTCATACTTATAGTATGTTCACTTACCTTCAATTTAAGCACTTGAAATCCAAGTTTGGACCTACCTATCCGGAGTGGCACTCCACAGACTGATTTTCACTGTGCGTAAGATTCCAGGTGACCATATCCTTCGATTGAACTCAAATTTTGTGAGTATGTTCTATGTAAGTGTAGTTTTCGTATGAACAGAGGGATTTTGATTTGAATACTTAGAAACATTTTAATTAAAAAAAAAGTTAATTTTTTTTATTTTAAAAATTTTTTTTGCCACATTTTTATTTATTAAACAAATTTGAAGCTTTTAAATCAAAATCCCTCTGTTCATACGAAAACTATACTTACATAGAGCATACTCAAAAAATTTCAGCTCAATCGAAGCATATGGTCACCTGGAATCCTACGCACAGTGAGCTGAAATCATGAAAAACGAAAGTTGGAGAAAATTGACTTTAAAGTTCATTGATGCATATTGTAATATAAGTTAATTTATTGCTTACCAAATCTCTTGAAACTATTTGTACATCGATCCTTGGTGGTAGACCATCACTTTCAGCATTTATATGGTATACTGAATGTATACCAATGTGTTGAGTACGCCTCTGAGGACCTGTAAACAAAAAATGATAAATTGTGAATTTTAACATTAGATTAATTTATTTTATTTAATACTAAAAAATGCATGTTTATTCTTACCTAATTATTTTGTTGAAGTCTCCAACTTGATTTGATGGAAGAAAAATAGAATTCCAACTTAGCGTCATATCCACTGAAAAAAATGAAATAAATTAATATTTCAAAAACCATAAAAATCAGCTAAAACAATATAGAGAAGAATACTCATCTTTTTTCGTAGTCCTTGCCAAGCCTTTGCTTTTGACTCCTTAATGGCAAATCCTTATAGCGATAAAAATCCTTTTTTCCTCCACGAGCCATCACCAGAAATGTTTAGTCCAAGAGCACCATCTTCAGTAGCGTCTCTTTCTTCTTGGACTACAGCTCGCATAGACTCCTTAGAAACACTTTGACACACTTCACTGAACTGCTGATTGATGAAATCATAAGCAGACTGAGCTATAGGCTTAGGGCAGTCCATTATGCCACGAAATGTCGAAAGTCCAGCATGTCCAACACCAAGAGCACGAGATGCAACTACAGCCCTTCGGTTCACTTCCCATGCACGATTACTTTCACCCACTTTTTTGCTAGAATTGATGCTGGAGACTTCTCTGCATCGAACACATGTCACTTCAATTTTAAATCCTAATCCAAACATCGTTGATTCAGAAAACTGCACTTCACTATGACACTGTTTGCAACACAACACATTTTGGAGTTCAGGAAATAGAATATTGATGTCAATAATTCTATTCTCGACTCCGGAGAGGCCTTCTGCTGCTGAAGTTTCAAATTTTCTTGAAGATGTCGAAGATCTTGGTTGTGCAGTTGAGTCTACTGCGTCACTGAGTCTAGTTCCTGTAAATGTTCTTGGTCACCTTTTACTTCTTCCACACGAGTATTTCCTATCTAAATGAGTGTTAGGCAATCTGCCCTTGTTATCACTCATTGTTATAACTAACTAATCTAAACTAAAAGCTAAACTAACTAAAATTTCTTACAACTACTCCAACCTTTTCACTTTAAAAAATTAAAATATAAATAAATTTAGAAGAAAAAAAGGTAAATAAACACTACTGAAAAAATGGTAAATAAATAAATAACTATAAATTTAACTATGTTTGCACTGTACAAAACATCTCACATTCAAGAACTTTCAAATATTTGAAAGCTATGGTAAAACAGATTTGAAAGCACACTGATTCTAACCTTTATGTACTTTACAAAACAGGACTTCAGTGTGTATATATATATATATATATACACACACACACACATACACACACACACACACATGCGCGCGAACATACACACATTCGCGCATAAATACATTCATACGCAAGGAAAATGTTAAACATTCCTTTAATACGATATATGTATATATATATATATACACATATATAGTTATAAAAATACTGTTTTTTACAATTACAATAAAAATATCTAGTTCTGACTGGATTTATTAAAAAAAAATGAAACTTTTCGATATATTGAATATATAATTTTAATTACGCAAATTTGCGAGAAACCAGTCAAAATATTTATTTAGTATTTTGCTTATAATTTTGCGGGAAAATTTTTTTTCGAAAAACGGCTTTCGAGAGCATATTCTATGGTAAATTTCCTATCAAAACAAAACATAAAAAAATCGACTTTTTCAAGTTTTAAAGGTGTTGGGTCCCCTTAAAATATAAGTATTATACACTACTTTTATGTATAGAAATGTGCATTAAGTGAGTGTAAAAACTTCAAAATAAGTAAAGGTATTTACTTACTCAAAATCGTGATTTTCATCATCTTGTGATGATCATCTTGTGTCTGAAGGAACGGTATCATCAATCCTGATGAACCAGAGTAGAAAATCTTCCTTATGAGTCTAGTCATACATATATTGACAATATCAGTAATTATAACGAATGTTACATATGTAAACATACGTAACATTCACTTTTAACTTACTTTTGCCAATTCTGCTCCACTTAGTTTATGTCCAGTCTCATAAGGAAGATTTTCCAATTTAGTTTATCAGGATTGATGGTACAGTTTCTTCAGAAAGCTGCGGCAAGTACACAAAAATCATGAAAAAACTAAATCTGTGAAAGGCGTCTGTAAAGTTTATGATGTAAATCATACAAATAAACTTAGCTATACTTACAAAAACTATCTGGCATACCTTGATTTGGTTTTAGTACTCAAGTATACATGAAGTATATTTGATGGCACGCGCACATCATGATGTTTGATAATACTTTTTAGAAACTGGAAGTAAAATCAAAATTATCGTTACCAATTTATAATCAAGTTAAACTAATGATTACAGTTAATTGCAATACTTACCATTATTAAATACACTTTAAATTGTTAGAAAGCATGAAAAATACTACTCCATACAGTCAATATAACAGTCTCAAATTGCTGTCTTCCACCCATACACCTAAAAGCAAAAAATAAACTAACATAGGAACGCATAAATTTACTTATTAGTTTCCAATACTTATCTGAATAATTGCTGTACTCTGTAGAAGCTATTGTACTTAAAAATACCATTAAGCTAGCAGCACCAGCTAGCAGAGAAACGGCACTGATCTGGTATCTTGAAGATTGGATGAAAAACAGCTGTTTGGCTGCTTCACGTAAAATTCTACTATACCGATCATATAGTAATCTGCATTCCCGATCCAACACTGTGAGGTGTAACATATTCGGTGGTAAACTCAAATTTGTTGAATGCCTTTACTTTAATACATTGAGTTCAACTATAACACAAAATCACACATAAAGCATTAATATTTTACAGAAATAGATTAATAACTTTTGAGAAAAGAAGGTTTTGTAAGACAGTATTTATGTCGTATATTCAGTAAGATTCCTCATGAAATTACTCTATAAGAAGCGTTGTAGAACTATTCTCAAAAATTTGCTAGAAAAAATATTTATAAGTTTTTGTCTGTATCTTCGAGGCAAATTTTTTTATCAAAAAACTGCTTTCAGGACCATATTCTATGGGCTATTAACTGTGAAAAAAGTGAATAAGAAAAATCGATATTTTCAGATTTTTAACCATGTCATAACCCCTTAACGCTCCTTTACAAAAGTCTAGTTAGATCTATATTAGATCACAGTATTTTCGTTTACTATCCTACTCAGAAGTTAGAAATTAATAATCTTGAACAAATTCAATACCTTGCTGTACGACTCGCACTACGAAGTTCCCACTAATAAAAAGTCATGACCGGATGTTTTGAAGCCGCTGAAGACGGTTTGCGATTGGCTGATATTGTGCGCATGCGTCAAGACCCAAGAGCCTATATGTTCATATATCTATGAATTATGGTTTATGTCTTTCCGATGAATGCGTTAGTTTGAGGTTAGAGCGCCGCTGAGATTGATCTAACATTCTAGCCTAATATAATAGCAGAAAAGATCTGCGTGCAAGCAGAGCGCAAGTATAAGAAATCGAGAAAGCTTTGTTTTTATTTTATGCACAGTAGAATCGACAATGGGTTCATAAGCTCTTCATACATAGGTATACCTATGTACAGTTCGATAAGTTCTTTTTAAATATAAAGATAAACAGGATAAACTGTACTTTAAAAAATAACTTTAAAAAGAGAAATAATTCTTCAAAATTTTCAAAATAAAAATCGACTTTTATTATTTCAAGTATTTTTGAGTTATAGTTTTTAAATTACAAACAAACGGTAAGAAAAATAAGAGCGCGCGAAGCACGCTGCTCTTGGTCGAGTATTATATTATATTATATCGGAAACCTACTAGGTGAATCAAAACTACCACTTATCAGTGAACGTGCAAAATATTTATTCATCAACTAACTTATAAAAGTCCTTTCCAATAAAAGTCTTCCCATTTCGAAAACAATAACTCTTTCTTGGGAATTCTTTAGAATGGAAATTCTCCAATCGCTTACTGCTAAACTCTATAGACTTCATGGCAAGCAAAACCGATATAATTTTTATAAATAAAGACTATGGGATGAACACTAGATATAAACACTATACATGTTAAGTTACGAAATATTAAAGCACAAACTTGATATCAATGAAAAACTAGGATTCTCACTAAAAGATTGCAAAGACCCTATCTCGTTACTTAATCAGTTTATTCTCAAAGAAAATGCCTATTTATTTTATGCAGACGGCAGCAAATCGGAAAATCCACTTTCGGTAGGAACCACATGCATCTAAATACCTTCCTTGCCAAAAGCCTGAATCCCTTACCCAAGTATCCATTTTTGCAGCCAAATGCCTAGCTCTCAATGACGCCGTTAATTCAGCTATACTCCATCCAAATCAAAACATTCTTATTTTATCAGATTCCCTCAGCGCCATACATAGTCTAAAAAATAATTCTTTCAGTCCTTCACCAATCCGTATATTCTTAAAATAAAGAAAAAGCATACGAATTTTCCAAATTAACCACCATATAACAGTAAAATAAAATTCATATGGATTTCTGGTCATATCGGACTAATTGGGAACGAAACAGCTGAGCAACTTGCAAAAGCCGCTTCCAACCAAACACCTGACCAATGCTTAAAAATTCCATTTACTGACATAAGACAGCTAACATGGTCAATTTCAATAGAAAATACACGCCTACATATAATAGTACTCGCTGTTTCTAAAGGGACCCAATACTTCCAATTTTTTTCTAAACAAAACTGAAAACCTTGGTACTTCAATAAAAACCTACCGCGAAAAATTGTATTACAGCCGGTCATCATAACCTAGGCGATTCCATGGCCCGCGTCAATCTTATTCCGAACACACGATGTCCTTGCGGGGATCCTGTACAAGACTACGCAAATAATATTTTCTGGTAATGTACTTTACACGATGAAGCTTGATTGGAATTTTTACGAAATTTGTTCAAGTTAAAATTTAGTTTACCTTTAAGGGGTTATGCCTGAGTTAAAATTCAAAAAAATCAAATTTTTTTATTTGATTTTTTTACGTCAAATTTTTTTACTGTAGAATATATTGCAGAAACCCTTTTTGCCCACAAAAAATTATTTACAAAGTTGTAGGCAAAATACTAAAATCAAACAATTTGTTAAAATTGCGTATTATTCATATTTTGTTTTATAACGCTTTTGATTATTCAAAACAATTGTGTTTTTATAGAAAATTTAATATAAATTGTGTTTATAAACTCCTTTTGAAATATGCAATTTTATTAAAAAAAACAACAAATTATATGTTGATATTACATACAGTACAATATAGCTAATTTTTTTATATCATGGATTTTTTTATTTTCAATTTGGGATAGATATATGATGCATTAAAAATATGCAAAATTACAATGAATATGTATGCATGAACTACAAAAAAGATTTTTTATGATACTACTTATATATAATTTTTTTTTGCCTATTAACTGATGATTTATTTTTTTCAGATTTAACTCAGGCATAATAACCCCTTAAACTGCCAAACCCTCCTATAGAACCCCTCAATCAATCTGTGTAAAACTATCCACTAGCTTATCAAAAATTATAAACTACGAATTAAAAACTATTGTATCGAAACCACGCTCATTAAGTTGTAAAATTACAATGATGTTATACAGCGCTAAACTATGTAACACAAGTACAAATGTAAACTAAACACAATAATGTATTGAACTCCTACCTTATATATAGCAAAATGATTCCTTCAAGGAGATTGAGATTGTAAAATAAAAAAAAAATGTATGCTAAAATTCGACATTTTAATCGATTTCACCTTGGAAACGAAGAAGAATTAAGAAAAATTTGAAGCATACTTTTTGTCTTAGAATTTTGTTTACTAGTTAAATATATTTTTTTCAGATAAGAAACCCTAATTTTGAAGTCTTAAACTTTGAGCGGCATTCTGGGACTTGCCCAGACACTTTTATATCCAAAAAGACTATCTTTAAATTGTATTATCTGAATCCGAAGGATCAAACTTTTATTTGTTATGATCTAAAGACTTGTTAATTTGGTTCGGGCATCTCTCAATAAGCTCCTATAGAATGTTGGATGCTGTATAGTACACGTGAATTTCACCAGGCGACTTGAAAACTTCTTGAAAACTTGCAATCTACAAGTAAAGTATAGTGCGCTCTAGTCTGCATTGCAGAACAATGCAACTTATGCAACCAAATCAGACATTTGAACTTGGACGTCCCTTACTTCGTTATTTCAAAAATATTTCTCAACAAGTTTCAGTATACTTTTCTGCGCTATACGCTGAATGTGTATCTTGTACAGCCAAAATGATAGGTTCAAGTATGTGATATAATGTAAATTCCGAAAATCGTTTACCCGTTACATCAGAAACATCATTGAGCTGGACTAGAGAAGAATAAAAAAGGCTTGGGGAAATAAGCCCGCTTTCTCCGAGCGAGGGGAAGTCGAGGACATGCGAGTTCCGATCCGACGAAGCAGTAAAAACACGAATGCCGCCCATGATTCAAAACCTCGAACTCTCGGGCTGCACAGCACGAGCCACACTCCTGAAAGAGGTATAAGGGTCAAAATTTCCGCGGCATACGGTAGCCGTCGCGGCATAGCGTGCCGCCTGTCTTGTTTATGCGGCTCGCCTTTCACCGTGCATAACGTACTCGTGAGCTTTGCGCTACACACGCGGCTTCATACTCACTCCTCGACGTGTGGCTCAACGAATACACGCAGGCTCTTTCCGGCCTCCACCTATGCTATGTTTGCTGCACTTCAGAGCTACAATGAGAATAGTTTCCTTTGTCTCTTCTTTTTTCTAAAAGTTTATCTAATTTTTATAAAAGCTCTCCTCCGCACTGGAGCGCATTATAAATTCATTAAAAATTCATGGGCGCTTGAATTTATCGAGTATTGCGTAAGCGCAACCCATTCGCAGGACACTGTTTTTCATACAAAGGAGGAAAGAAACTTTTGGGTGGTACGTACGCATATGCCACATGCGACATGCATCTTAAAACTGACAACAACACATATAGCGAGGGCGTTCTAGCCCGCGAGGAAAACAAAGCAATTTTGTACCTACTCGCTATACATAGCAGTCCAGTGACAGCAGCAGTACCAGCAGCAACAGCAGCGCAGCAGCACAGGAAGGAGGTAAACGAATAGATCAGAATGCAAAACGGAATATCGTGTTTGCGCTCTCGCAGCCGGTAAAAAACTCAGCCACTTATTCAGGTATTTTCAGGCGTACGTTGCTCTCCGTCTACATGGGGAAATCCCAATTTTTCATTCGACATTCGAAATGGTTCAACAAAGAGTTGACAAAAAAATTGAAAAAATTTTATCCTGCATCACTCCGGATCGACCCACTTTTTTTTATCTCGTGCAAAACATACGAAATACAAGAAAATTCATTTGTATTCCTACAAAAGTATTTCTAATATCCGCATGCGAAAATTTGACATAAAGTTTCAAAAACACCCATTTCATAAATAGCATAAATAAATTCTCACGAAAAAGAGCTTCGTATTGAACAAATAGATTCTACATCAACAAATAATTTCTACACTCAAAAACGACAAAACAACTGAGTACAATTGAAAACAAGCTCATTTTACTTTTTCCATTTGAATCTCAATTGCTTTCGACCTAAAAGATCGTGTAAACTAATTTTTAATTTTAATTATTAGACATTTTTTCAAGTTTTCATTTTTTTTTATTTTTTAACAAAATAATATAGAAAAAAAGAATTTAAAAATTTTTACTACTTAACAAAAAGAGAACAATTATTTCCAAGATATTTAAATTTTGACAGTAAAGTACATAAACACAATATGAAAGTACTTTACTTTACTTATAGGAGAAAGTCGTCCAGAACAGTTCTACATAGCTGTGTCCAGGAGAACTTTTTAATTGATTTTCAGAGAATAATCTTTTCTCGATTCATATATAAGTTTATAATCTGCGAATGAGCGTCAGTTAGTATATGGCTCGTTTTCAGTTTTTTTCAGCTGGTTTTTTAATGCGAATGAAAATCAAACTTTTCGAAGGTGCAAATAACGGCAAATTATTGGTGCCAGTTTTTCACGCGTAATAAGAGTCATCATCCAATAATTTTTATACTATTATTCTTGTATTTTCTGTCGTATCCGTAGAGCAATTGAAAAGTGGGCCAAGCAATACGTAGCACGAAGTAGAGGGAAAATTGAGATTTGCCCATACACTGCAGGCCTCTGTACCTTTTCGCTCTGCCTCCTTCTCCCCTCCCTTTCACACTCTTACTCCTCACATTATTTTTACGACAGGTGTCGGTCGGTTGGTGTAATTGATGAACCATTAGCTCGGATGTAGTTTTGAGCCACGAGGTGTCGGCTACTGTGGCTATTGCTTAATGACTTCGAGGCGCTACTCTGACTGATATGCATGACGTGTGAAAGTAAAATAGTGCGCGATTATGACGTGGACGCCAAGTGACGAGAAAGTTAAAGTCTAGCTTTGGGAGAATTTGGCTTTCTTGGTGATTGCTTTGAGACACTGTTTGAAATTAAAGTGTTGAAATTTTCCGAGTCGAGTATTTTTCTCTCGAAAACCATAGGTTTGAACCATAAATCGGTGCAAAGTTGCAAGCGCATACGAGCATAAATACAGAAAGAGTTGCAAATAATCGTAGTTTTCTTTTTTGACACGGCGCAACTAGAGCAAGCACGTAATGACAGAATAATTGCAGTCCAACGATAATTTGCGAAAGAAGCCCGATTTATTCAAACGTAAAATAATGACGTCTTACCGTTTCTCAATTCACACGAGTTTTATTGTTAGAAAGTAAATGGTTCGGAAACCGCAAAATAACTTTATGTTATACATTAAACATATCTCTCTCTCTCTCTCTCTCTCTCTCTCTCTCTCTCTCTCTCTCTCTCTCTCAACTCCTTCCACACCTAAGGTATACACATTTCACCTTAATCCCACTCAAATTAAGCGTAAAGCTAACAAGAAAAGTGTTTGCTAATAAACAACAACCGTGGGATTCGAAAGTACACGATCATCTGCGGAGACACTTTGAAAAGCGCATAGTTTCACCGCGCATGTTATGAACGTTATGCATAAAAAACAGATACGAACATTTAACAAGTATGTCAATTATTAACCTTCCGACCCTAGTTTTGCCAAGAATATAGAGAGCGAGGTGATAGCAATCGGTGGACCAGAGTATCATCAACGAACGAAAGTAAAGTTATTTATGTTGGGAAGTGCTGCATATAGGCGCTTGCTTATACTCGAAGAAAGAATGCTAATTAATGTCAGTGAAATCCTGCTTAATTAGACATAGCACGCGTGGCTTATTTTTGCAAACGTATTGTATATATTTGTATATTTATGCATAGATAAGCTATGTATATGGGTGATAAAAGGGAACCAATTAAGGCACTCTTGTTTTTTGGTGCTCTACGTTTCTATACATATAGCTAATACGGTAGATGCGGTTTTTGGAATCGCCGAGCATTATAGAGAATTCAGGGCTTCATTTCTTGTTAGTAGCACAATTTGACTTGTTGTGTGGAGGGGATTGACTTTTGTGCAAAGAATGAATCGAATTCAAACTTCATGTACTTAATATGCAAAATAAGTAATTGGAAATGTTGAATTGAATCTCGAATATGAAAATTCCGATGACCTTTTTTTTAATAAAACGAGGGAAATTGGGATAAATGACCAATATTACCATTGACTACAGGGAAAGGAATAAAAAGCGCGACAGGTAACAAATCGGCGCGACTGAAAACACAAATTAGAATAGAAACAACATTCACACATACATACCAACTACGTGGTAGTACCAAAATTAATAAAGCCATACATAATTGATTTTGACATAATTAAAATGCTCAAGATGCTAATAAATACTAGAAAAAAAAGAGATATTATTCTCAATAAATGGAGGGGTTGGAATATTACCTTATATGTACGCAAAAATGCCGCGATCAGAATTCTCATCGTTGTCAATAAAAGAAATAGTTGACGTTACCGAAAATGGGACGCATCTATAGAGATTATGAATTAAATTATGAAAAATATAAAATATATGAATTATCAATGGAAGAAATTAATGAAAAAGTGAATAATTGTGTAATTAGAGTCGCAAAAAGAAACACTTAAAAATGTATTAATTAAAAGAAAAAAGCAGTATTTGAAAAAAGCCAGGTTCATTAACATCCTATGAGCATGAATTAATTGTAAAAGACGCAACACCATGGTATTGTTATTCGTATCCAACACCGTTAGCAGACCGGTAAGACGCATTAAAAGAGTTCAGGCGAATGTCCGAATTAAACATTATTCGTAGATCAAATAGCGTCTACATACTCTACATAAATCCTGTAAAAATCGTAAAAAAAAGAGATGGATCAGTAAGATGATGTCTAAACGCACAGAAACTAAATAAATAAACAATAAGCCGATAACAAGCGCATCTAACTCTACAGAGAATTATTGGCAAATCAAATTAACAGAAAAATCAAGAAAGTATACAGCTTTTAAAATGGACTCTGCACATTTATATGAATTCAATGTAGTTAAATTTGGAATAAAAACAATCGGTGCAGCACTAATTCGAGGACTCGGCGAAGCCACATGTAATTATGATGATTTCTTAGTTATTTTTGTAGACTATGTAATGATAGGATCAAAAACATTCGAAGAACATATAAACCATCAATATTTGAATTTGGATGAAAAGTGGGCTTAGGTCGTTATTCTATAACGCCTAGTAAATTTGATTCAAACGCCATGTAAATTTCCGTGATGCAAATATTTTCGGGTGGCTCGAATTGACCTACATCTTCTCAACCACACACGAACACAATAGTCAGGGAGTCAGGGAGTTCAATAGTGGGATATCGTGCACTTTCTTCAAAAGATTTTTTGACAGTCAAAATTTGTTTGTGATAACCTACTGAAAGTAACCCTAAATTCTCGACTTCGGACCTGATCGGGAACATTGTTATTATTGCAAAATAAACTTCAAAAAAGCACTTTTTTTAGTTTTCCGCGAATAACGTTTTTGTAACGCATTTTATGCAAAAAAAGGTAGAGAGGAAAGTTGTTTAGAATTGAATTTCCAATCAGACACATGTATTTCCGAATGCAAAATTAACTTTTTTCATCGCTAAATTGTTAAACAAAAAAAAACTTTTTCCAAATTTTCACATTGCCACAGTTTTTTCAAAAAAAAGATCTTTTCCGTCGGATAAGCTCTCAATGATGACTTTTAGTACAAACAATCTAAAAATCGTTGCCCGATCCGTATACCTCAAAATGGCGTCCTATTCCAAAATTATTTATCCGAAAATTTCAAATTCATTTCAAATTTGCCCATGGAACGATAAACGGATCCAACTGCGCTTGATCGATAGCTTTTGACGTACTTAATAAATGCTAAAAAAGAATTTTTTTAAAATTAATATTTAACAACATTTTTAGCAATAAATAGTTTTTATTTTCGCCAATTTTTAAGTTAGAGAAACGCGGTAAAATGCATTTTAAAGTACTTAAAAAACCATGAATTTTCGTAAATAATTCGTCAAGATCCGACCAATAGGAGCCGAGATACGAAATTTTTTTCAACCGACGATTACACCGAAACTATTTAATAATTTTTAATGAATTTTCAAACAATGCTTGTTCAAATGATGCTCTAGATGATAGCATATTTCTTGATAGTTATAATGGACTTAATTCTTGTAAAAGGACCGATGGACGGATGCGAGATCAGCGCGCGCGGCCGCGCGACTGTTCCGGCCGGGCGGCGCGGTGGTGGGGAGGACCGCCGCTGCGGCTTTCGTGAACCTTAGATGTAAATTGATTTTCTCGGCAACCAAAGGTCCTACGGTAATGCTTTTTTTTTTATTTTATGTGTTTTTTCCTCAACATTCACGTCGTGTGAATGAAATTTACAAGAGTGCAATGAAAATATCCGAAAATTACGTTTTTTAGATGTAAATTTAATTTTTCGGCAACCAAAGGTCCTACGTCAATCCTTTTTTTTTTAATTTTATGTGTTTTTGCCTCAACTTTCACGTCATGTTAATTAAATTTTCATAAGTGCCATACAAACACAAGAAAATTTCATGTTTTCTGATATATGCAGTACTGCATAATGTATTCATATTTTGTATATATAAGTGTGTATATTAATTTTAAAAGCTCAGTACAAGGATAGTGTTTACTTACGATTTCTGCATTAAACGAAATTAAGGAATTAATGTCGATAAAATGTTTTTCAACTATAAGTTATCGCTTCGCGTTATGTAAAAGTTTTTAAACTAGCATTGAATTTAATCGATTTTCATAGGATAACATACTTATTTCTATATATATTTACGCATGTGCAACGTTTTTAAAATCGTATGTGTATACGAGCGCGCGGCACACACACATACACACATATACGCGCTTATTCATGGCGTCCAGTGGAGAAAATGGTTTAAAAAGGCAACCAAAGGTCCTACGTTAATGCTTTTTTTTTAATTTTATGTGTTTTTGCCTCAACTTTCACGTCATGTTAATTAAATTTTCATGAGTGCCATACAAACACAAGAAAATTTCATATTTTCTGTTATATGCAATACTACATAATGTATTCATATTTTGTATATATGTGTGTATATATTAATTTAAATGCTCAATACATGGATAGTGTTTGCTTACGATTTCAGCATTAAACGGAATTAAAGAATTAATGTCCATAAAGTTCCTCTCCTATACGTTATATTCCATTCTCCACTTTATGCCATAAAAAACCCCCGCAAGCGCGTGTGTGTATGTTAGTGTGCTGCGCGCGCGAGGGTGTGTGTATGTTTGTGTACTGCGCGTGCGTGTGTGTGTATCTGTGCGTGCTGTATGCGTATATACACGTAGGATCTTGCAAAAAAATCATATTTGCTGTTAGTAGGTAAGCTATGTCACTTCTAGGCCATGTCACTTCTAGGCCATGTCACTTCTGGGCCAACACGTGGCATAGCATGTCACTTCTGGGCCAACACGTGGTATTGCGGGGCGTGATTTCGGGGTTATGTGCACGGGTATCGTGTACACGTGGTATTGCGACCCGGGGCGGTGATATTGCGATCCGGGGCGTGATATTGCGAGCCTGGGGATATATTGCGGGACAAATTGTATTTTGCGCAAATAAGGACTCTCTATGAGGTTCGCGTGATCTACGTATAAGCGTGGCGAATTCTCCGCTCAGCTCAGCTATCGATGAGCAGCGGACCGAGCAGTAGGTCCCGCGACGGCTGCGCAACGAGGATGCGCGAGGCGCGGGCTCTCTTCGACGTCCGCGCTCTCTCGCCTTAAGAGCGCGACGAGCGCTCCATGAGTCAGTATTCACGGAGCCACGGACCGAGCAGGAGCAGCAGCAGCAGCTGGAGCCCAGTGAAGAGGGCTCCAGGAGGAGATCCGCATCTGGAGATGCGATGCCTCTCCTCGACCGGGGAGAGAGGATGCCTCGGTCCCGAGGCTCTCGTTCGCGCTCTAGCTTTAGAGCGCGACTAAGTCTCGGGGCGGCCGCGGCTCTCTTCGACGTCCGCGCTCTGTAGATAAGAGCGCGGCGAGCTGTCGAACAGCTCAGTCGAAGCCGAGCCGCGGACGGAGCAGCAGCAGCAGCTGGAGCCCAGTGAAGAGGGCTCCAGAGGGAGACCCGCATCTGGAGATGCGATGTCTCTCCCCGCCCGGGGAGAGAGGATGGCGCGGCCCCGAGGCTTTCGTCCGCGCTCTAGCTGTAGAGCGCGGCGAAGTCTCAAAACGGATCCGCGGCTCTCTTCGATGTCCGCGCTCTTGACATAAGAGCGCGGCGAGCTTTCGATAGGCTCAGTCGAAGCCGAGCCGCGGACGGAGCAGCAGCTGGAGCCCAGTGAAGAGGGCTCCAGGAGGAGACCCACATCTGCAGATGCAATGCCTCTCCTCGACCGGGAAGAGAGAGGATGCCTCGGTCCCGAGGCACTCGTTTGCGCTCTAGCTTTAGAGCATTACGAAGTCTCGGGACAGCCGCGGCTCTCGGCGACGTCCGCGCTCTTGCATTAAGAGCACGGCGAGCTGTTCGCGAGCTCAGTATTCACTGAGCCGCGGACAGAGCAACATCAGCAGCCGGAGCTGCGAAGAAGAAGAGGATCCCGCATCTGGAGTTGAGTTGCCTCTCTTCGACCTTCTGTCGAAGAGAGAGAGAGTATGCAGAGGTCCCGCGTCTCGGGAGAGACGTGATGCCTCTCTTCGACCTTCAGTCGGAGAGAGAGTATTCGGAAATTTTTTTTTGAAATAAAAATCAGTCCTTTTTAGGACTAAAGCAACATGGGCTCTCTTCAAAGTCCGCGCTCGTCTATTAAGAGCGCGACCAGCTGTCCGTGAGCTCATTTGTAGTCGAGTCGCGGACGGAGCAGCAGCAGAAGTTGCAGCGAAGAAGACTAGAGGATTCCGCATCCGGAGATGCGATGCCTCTCTTCGACTGAAGGTCGAAGAGAGAGTATTCTTACGTTAAGAACATTTTAAAAAATCAGTCCTTTTCAGGACTATAAAAAAAACAACTAGAATAAACTATTTGTATTATATATACAACGATAGAAATTTTTTTTCAACGCGGACGTCGGAGAAAGCTCTCTCTCTTTCTCTCTCTCTCTCTAACAATAATTTGAAAGAGAGAAGACATTTAATCAGTCCTTTTCAGGACTTGAAAAATATTTTTAATACGTAGAGTATATACTGTTCTCTCTCTCTCTCTCTCTCTCTCTCTCTCTCTCTCTCTCTCTCTCTCTCTCTCTCTCTCTCTCTGACTTTCAAACGGACAGAGAGAGATGCAAGTTTTTCCCGCCGCCGCCATGAGTGTCGCGCGTGAGAGAGCACTAATAGCAGCGAGCGAGTGCAATTGTAGTGGGGTAGATCAGCTCTAGAGCTGTTTCCTCGACTACGCAACAGATGGCGCACAGTAATAAAAACGAAACTCACTGATAATTACGCAACGATCGGCTATAAAAAGCCAGAAGTCGTTAGCGTAATCATCAGTTCGCTTTTGTCTTGTCGATGTCCGCTATGCGGCCGGCGTCACACTCGTCTGATGAGAACGTAGAAAGCAGCGTCATTTTCGAGAGATCATGTGCGCAAGGCAATGGTTTCTTGAGATGAACGCGAAATTAAGAGAAGACGGCATAAGAGATCCTCCGCTCTTACACATGTATCTGCTTATGATGTACGCAGCATACATGGAGAATTAATTTTTATAAATCGGCCCTTTTCAGGGCCACCAACACACACACATAACGTACGGAATAATTTTATTCAATATAAAGAGTGCTCGAGCGAGAAAAAAGTCATTTCTATCGCAGCTCTCGACGTGTGAAGATGTGTCAGTCGAGACATCTCACACAGTACCATTGGCGACGACGGCGACTGAATCTCCAACAACGTCTTCGAGATATCTTAGCTGTGGTAAACATTCGCATACAAGTGAATTTACTTAATGCAGCGAGATGGGGAAACTGATCCGTCTAGGATCCTCGATTGTCTCATAGTTATGGAAACATACTATCTGACAAATCGAGACCTATTGCGGGAGCAGTACCGTCCTCGTGAGGCTCAGGGTGGTGCGATTCCGTACGAGTCTATCGACTCGTAAACAAAACTTTAAGTTCAATCGGTCCTTCTCAGGACCACCAAACTTATGTTTTTACGTAGCGAACGTTCGAGAGAAAGAGAGAGAGAGAGAGAGAGAGAGAGAGAGAGAATCCCCCCCACTCTTTCTACATTTTTTCCTATAAAAGAATGATCACTAGCAGCTTTAGATCATTCTGCCTGCAATCGTCAAGATGAGAAGTTCTACTCTGGTATCGTTCCTCCAAGTCATTGATGTGGTGCTTCAAGTTATGGCTCAAGAGCTTGAGTCCATAAGTACGGAGACCAGGAGGCAGAACGCTGTGCTGGCAGTACAACCGCTCAATTTGCGTTCAACACTGATGAACATGATTGGCGAGGGCACAGCTCAAAACCCCGCTCATCAAATTGTGCTGCAAATGATAGCCATGTGTGCAACACTGGACTATCACTTTAGATCGACGCACTGATTGCACATATATATTCTCAATCGGCCCTTTTCAGAGCCACTTTCGATAGGCGAGCTTTCGAAACACATATATTAACGTAAAAAAACAAACGATAACCTTGAAAACATGGACACGTATTCAGGAAGTCAAAGGCCATGGATACGAAATCGTACGAGACCGAGAAGACTTCTAACAAATTCTCCAAGAGCTCCTTCCCGTCAATTCGAGAAGAAAGTTAGACGGGTGGAAGAGTTACTGATAATTGCTCCTTCTCACGGTCTTTGGCTGATTACGTAATCAAGCCTCCCCCACCATCTCCGCATATCAGCCATTTTTGATAGTAGAGTATAAAAATCGAGTCGCGAGCGCGAAAAAGTCAGAACATTCGCAGCTCTTGACAGAGACGCATGCTGAAGAGAGAAACATGGAGTACATCATCGACATGCAAGGCTTTCACAGCATGGACAAGAAATTCATTTGGAAGGAATTGGCCATTATAGAATTTGAGCTACTTGAAGAGCGACCGTTGCCGAATGTTCACCTGTTGATACACCTTCTTGCAGTCCAGCTACGGAATACATAGGTCAGAACAAGTATCTGACTCGTCATTTTCATGGTATTCCTTGGAGCGCAGGCACTGTTCCATACTTTATATTAAAAGAAACAGTACACAATGAATTAGAGTATGCCTATAAAATATATGTAAAAGGAGATGAAAAGAAGAGGATAATTCAAGAAATTTTACCGTGGGTGAAAGTAATCAACCTCGACAACTACGACTGTCCAAAACTGAAGGAATTAATAAAAGGGCTATTCGTAGATTGCGAGCATCACACAGAAACCAGCAATCCAGTCTGCGCAAAGCAGAACGTAGAAGTACTTCATGAGTGGTTTCAAAAATATTAGATGTAATATTTAAGTTAAGTTTTCAAATAAAAATACAAAAAAAATCTGCCGTTTTCACGGCAAAAAATATCAAACGTAAAGGAATAAATAGTTCGATTTCTGGATTTTGTCCATATAGGTGTATACATATCTCTCTCTCTCTCTCTCTCTCTCTCTCTCTCTCTCTCTCTCTCTCATGCAGCACTATAAAAAGAGCTCGTTCGGCGATCGCACTTCATTATTCTCGCTGCTCTCAAAGGAGAAGCATCATGGTCTGCAGTCTATGCCTTATGTCGAGAAGCGCTCCTGCTCGCTATGAAGCCACCATCTGCAAGATGTTTCCACAATGGAACTACATGGTCTACGAGGATAATATCGACTACGTTGTCGATTTGCAAGGCTTTCAAGACGACGGCGACTGCTTAATTGTCAAGGAGTTAGCTGTGACAGCTCTAAACGGATATACGCCACCAACTGTCTTCCTTTTTAAGCCACCATTCGACTGGGAGACCTTGAGCTCTGAGCGTCAACGAGCTAATAGCTGGATCGAGAATAAATTGACTGGCATTCCTTGGTCTTCAGGAAGCATAGAATACGATGATATTTCGAAGATTCTCGAGGATTCTCTCAAGAACGCTAAGAGAGTCTATGTGAAGGGTCTCGAGAAGAAGAGGCTGCTGGAAAGGAGACTTCCTGGGATCAAGGTCATCGACATGGATGTTTTAGGATGTCCAGCATTAAAATTTTTTCTTATGCATGGGGATTGTGAGCATCATCCTCTGCTGCTATCTGACGCAAAGTGCGCAGCACGCAATGTCAGTGTATTGAGAGCTTGGATGCATAGCTATCGCGAGATGTATGGGGAAGATGTATGCTATTGATATAGATATAAAAATAAATGAAAAAATCTAAAAGAAAAAAACAAAACTCCCTCTCTCTCTCTCTCTCTCTCTCTCTCTCTCTCTCTCTCTCTCTCTCTCTCTTTCAATATATAAAGGGGAGCACACGCATCTGAAATCACTCCGTCTACAGCTTTCGTAGAGTCAAGATCTCAGCAGCAGCAGCAGCACTATGGAATTTATCGTCGACGTTCAGGGTTTCAAAAGCATGACCAATTCTTTTATAATCAAGGAGTTAGCAGTGCTGAGCTGTATTGACAACAATACACCTTTTGTCTACACATTTGCACCACCGTTCAACTGGGCTACATTTAATGCAGAGTTCCAGAGCACGAATCGCTGGACAGTGAAGAATTACATCGGCATCAGTTGGAACTCTGGTGAGATTCCGTATGTAAAGCTTCCGCAGACCTTACGGAATGCTATTGTCGGAGCTGCTCACATATACGTCAAGGGAGACAACAAGAAAAAATATGTTGAGCAACTACTGCCTGCTCAGACTTCAGTAAAAGTCGAGACCCTGGAGTGTTTGGGCTGTCCACCGTTGCGTAAGCTGCCAAGAATAAATACTTTCCCTTGCCATCATCATCAGGAAATCCTACCTGGAAAATCAGCCACTTGCGCAGCTCAAAATGTGCAAATTTTGAAGGATTGGCTAGATGACTTCCGCGAGCAAATTGTCTATGAAGCTGATGTTTTAAATATGTACACATGATTTTTTAAATAAATTAAATAATCCAACCTAAATAAAAAAAACAATCTGTCGTTTTCACGACAAAAAAAACATTGAACATGGAACAAACTATATACATATCTATATTTATGCGTTCGCGCATGCGCAGAGCTGTGGTCCCGTAATCTCGAGAACAGCAGCGCCCTCTACGTCGTTGAGAGAACATATAAGAGGAGTCGCGAGCGAGCAGAGCATTCACTCTTGAAGCTCTCTTCGAAGCCGAAAGAACATCATCATGGTCTCCATGGAGTACTACAACTTTACCATAACGAAGCTGAGGCAATGCTGTCGTTTCGTCGAGGCGGGCGAAGCAGATAATGAAGACATCGAGCGTTGGATGGATATTGCGCAAGCAGCCATCGATTCCTTAACTCCTCTTCTTGACGAGAGCACGAAATCGGTGGCTGAACTACGCAAGTATCAGAATACTCACGCTCATCTACAGAGTATTTGGAGAATACTCGAGGGTAGTCAGAAGCTGGGAGCTGGTCTGGAGGAGCAGCAGCAGCAGTCGCGAGTTACTTGGGACGACGTTCGTTCGGCTTTCAGGAGTCGAATCCGAAGCGGTATTATAACGAATGTGATGCATGTCGACGTCTCCACCTTCATGGAAGATGCTGCAGTTCTCTTCAAGGAGCAGATAAAAGCCTCTTTGGCAGAGTACAGGTCGATCAAGGTCAACACGAAGCTGGCTGCCGAATATACCATCGTAAAGGTTGATGGCGAGGAGATCGAGGCGATTAAGTATTTCAATACGAAATCACAGTCGATCTTTCAAACCACCGATCTTGATGCCTGGTTTCTTTCGCATGTGCGTCAGCCCATCGAGAGGGATATCGAAGAGTTCCAGGAGGAAGGCTCTGGCTGGTCTCTTCGTTCGATACTACATCTCACCGTCAATATAAATAAACTGAATCCTATGCGCGGCAGCTCCTATATTCCTCTTCCCGAAATCATCCAAAAGAAACACGCTTGCGTCAATGTTCAAAATAAAGACAATCACTGTTTCAAATGGGCTATACTCTCTGCTTTGCATCCCGTAGAACTTGATAAGCATTCAGAGAGAGTGAACAATTACAAGCCCTTTGAAAACGATCTCGATTTCAAGGGCATCGAGTTTCCCGTGATGCCTAAGCAGATCCCCAAGTTCGAGCGACAGAATGACGTTTCCGTCAATCTGTACATGTTGAAGAAGAAGGGCAAGTTGTTCGAGGTGTCTCCTTGCCATGTAACATCATTGAAGAAGGAAAAACATGTCAATCTTCTCTTCGTACAAGAGTACTACGTGGACGAAGAAGACGACGACGGTGATGACGGCGACGACGACGAGATCTCCTTGAATTTTCACTATGTCTGGATTAAAAATCTATCTAGACTGGTGAACTGTCAGTTGAGTCGTCGCAAGCATAAAAAATTTATCTGCGATCGCTGTCTGCACTACTTCTGGACTGCAGACAAGCTGGCAGAGCATGAGAGAGATTGTGCAGCGATCAACAGCTTCAAAGTGAAGCTACCCAACGAGGCAAACAACAAGCTGAAATTTAAAAACTATCGCTACCAAGAGCGAGCACCTTTCGTAGTGTACGCTGACTTTGAATGTCTGCTCAAGCCTGTCGAAAGCCACGAGCGTACTTACCAAGAGCACGAAGCCTTCAGCGTAGGTTACTACTTGAAATGCAGCTTCGATGATTCAAAGTCAGTGTACAAGAGCTACAGAAAGACGAACGCCGATGAAGAAGATCCAGCCAATTGGTTCGCTACGAGTCTTCACGCACTTGGCCAAGAACTCGAGCAGCTGTACGAGAATCCCGTGCCGATGGAACTGCTCACTCCTGAACAAATACGAGATTACAACAGCGCTACAATCTGTTGTATGTGCGCACAAGCTTTCACCGATAAAGACGTCAAGGTTAAAGACCATTGCCACTTTACGGGAAAGTATCGTGGCGCTGCACACAACGGCTGTAATATCAACTTCAAGGACTCGCGCGTGATTCCTGTGATCTTTCACAACCTGGGTGGATACGACTCTCATCTATTCATCAGAGAGATCGCGTCTCTATTTCCTGGACGTGTCACACTGCTGCCGCAGACGAAGGAGCGTTACATCTCCTTTACAAAGTTCATGGAGAACAGCGAGGTTAATTTTCGCTTCCTCGACTCCATTCGCTTCATGGCTTCGTCTCTCGACAAATTAGCTTCATACTTGGAGGAGCTAAAAACACTCGAAGCAGTCTTCCAGAAGGATGATGGCTACAGCGCAGAGCAGATCAGTCTCTTGAAACGTAAGGGAGTCTTTCCTTACGAGTACGTCTCTGCGCTTGAGAAACTCAAAGAGACTGCTCTACCTCCGCAGTCAGAGTTCTACAGTAGCCTGACCGACAGCGACATCTCTGTGGACGACTACGAGCACGGCAAAAAAGTCTGGGGGACTTTCAACATCCAGACCCTCGGCGACTACTCTGATCTTTATTTAAAGACAGATGTGTTGCTACTCGTCGAGATCTTCGAGAACTTTCGCTCCAATAGCCTCCAAGCTTACGGTCTTGATGCAGCGCACTACTATACGACTCCTGGCCTCTCCTGGGATGCAATGCTCAAGTACACAGGCATCGAGCTCGAGCTGCTCACTGACATCGAGATGCTGCTGTTCATCGAGCGAGGCATTCGCGGAGGTGTCAGTCAGTGCTGCAACCGTTATGCGGAGGCCAACAACAAGTACATGGGTGAAGACTACGATCCGACGAAGGAAACCAAGTACTTGATGTACTTTGACGTAAACAACCTGTACGGATG
This sequence comes from Philotrypesis tridentata, assembly GCA_018906965.1. Classification (NCBI taxonomy): domain Eukaryota; kingdom Metazoa; phylum Arthropoda; class Insecta; order Hymenoptera; family Pteromalidae; genus Philotrypesis; species Philotrypesis tridentata. Next base: position 556,667 of record JACCIB010000085.1, read on the forward strand.
GGCCATGACACAGCCGCTGCCCTTCTCTGGCTTCGAGTGGGTGAACGCAGACGAATCCAACTTCTTCGAGGTAGCGGATGACAGCCCAGTCGGCTACATACTCGAAGTCGACCTGGAGTATCCAGAGGAGCTTCATGACTCTCACAAGGATCTCCCTCTGTGCCCCGAGCATCGAGCAGCGCCAGAGTCGAAGCAGCAGAAGTTGATGACGACGCTCTACGATAAAGAACGTTACGTCATTCACTACAGAAGCTTGAAGCAGGTGCTCAAGTATGGTCTACGCTTGAAGAAGATACACAGAGCTCTGCGTTTCAATCAAAAGGCCTGGCTCAAGGACTACATCGACCTCAACAGCGAGATGCGCAAGGGAGCCAAGAACGAGTTTGAGAAGAATCTGTTCAAGCTCATGAACAATGCCATCTACGGAAAAACTATGGAAAATGAGCGAAAGCGAATAGACGTCAAACTCGTCAACAAGTGGCAAGGACGCTACGGAGCAGAGACTCTCATCGCTAAGCCCAATTTCCACAGTTGTTCCATCTTCGAAGAGAATCTCGTGGCGATTCAGCTGGCTCGGACCGAGATCACCATCACCAAGCCGATCTACGTGGGGCTCAGCGTTCTCGATCTATCCAAGTCACTCGTCCACAGATTTCACTACGAGTACATGAGGGATCGCTTCGCCAACGACAACTGCTAAGCTCATGTACACCGACACGGACAGCCTCGTGTACGAGATCAGCGGCGAGCAAGATATCTACGAGGTCATGAAGAACGATCTACACGAATTCGACACGTCCGACTATCCAGCGGACAATCAGTTTGACATGCCACGCGTCAACAAGAAGGTCATCGGTCTCATGAAGACGAGTGCTGCGGCAAGCTGATCACGGCTTTCGTAGGTTTGCGAAGCAAAATGTACAGCGTGCGCATTCAAGACCAAACTCCCATCAAGAAGGCTAAAGGTGTCAAGGGCAGTGTCGTGAAGAAGACGTTGACCTACGAGGACTACTTGCACTGCCTCTTCGACGATACCATCGTCACCAGAGAGCAGTGCAACATCCGTTCTCGTCTACACGTCCTACGATCGGAGAAGGAGAAGAAGGTAGCTCTGAGTGCGCACGATGACAAGAGATACTTGCGCAAAGGACAAACTGACACGCTTCCTTGGGGCCATTACATCGAAATGGTGGATGCAGCCAGTGAGCAGTTGTGGAACGACATAGAAGATGCTAGGAAGCGGCCGCGAGAAGAGACAGAGGGCGCTTGTAAGAGAGCGTGACTGTAGGTGTCACCACCGCCGCCGCTCTTGCCGCCGCCGCCGCCGCTGAGGAGGCAATATAAGCCGAGCGATCGTCGGAGTTTGATCATTCGCTCAGCAGTAGCAGTACTGACAGCAATCAGCAGCAGCAGCAACAGCAGCAGTAATAGTAGTAAAGATGGATCTACAACAACTGAACCAAGTCGCCAAGGCCAACAACTTCCTGCCGACTATCAAGATGACAGAGCTGGTGCAGGACAGCAGTACAAGGTGACCAAGCTGAGGATGGTCAACACGAAGTTCGGGATCCGGCAGTGTGGCTCATCTCGACGAGACATCTCAAGTCTTTCTGCCTCAACGCTTCGCCACCGCTTTCGAGAAGGACAAGGAGTTCTTCTCTCGAATGTCTGCTGAAGCCGTTGCCGGCAAGCTGTATGTCAAGAAGAATGGCGACAACCTTGAATTCTCATCCTCTCTTTAATATGTATTTTATATTGTGTGTGTGTGTTTTTTAATAAATAAACAAAATTAAAAAAAATTTCAAAAATCTGTCGTTTTCACGACAAAAAAATATATACAACGTAGAACAATGTATATACGTTAATATGCTTGCGGAGGGAGGAATATAAGCCGAGCCATCATCAGCCTCCAGTCAGTCGATCATCAACAGTCGAAGAAAATGGATCATCAGAGCGAGGCCGTATCAATGACCGCTGCAGATCTGGAAGTAGATCGTCCGTACATAGTTACCGAGCTCCAAATGATTGACACCAAGTTTGGAGTCCGCATTGTTGCTCGGATCAACGAGACAGATCGTCTCTTACTACCACGACACTTCACCGAGGCATTCGAGAAGGATGAAGACTACTTCTTCCACATGTCAGCAGCAGCCAATGTCTATAAGCTCTTCATCGTGAAGAAGAATAATAGCCTTGAATTTTCCTTCTCATGATTCTTATTTTATAAATAAATAAAATCACAAACTGTCGTTTTCACGACAAAAAAACAAAGTTTACAGACAAGGAACAAAATATTTCAAAGTGTCTGAGATTTGTTGATCCACGAGTTGTGTGAATCGTCAAAACCCAACCATTTTACAAACACTTCGTTGCCTCGTTTCTTCAAGATCTTTTCGATCAGATAGATGTCGGGATGTGCAGTTTTTGAGAGTTCTTGCTCGTAAAAGCTGCCTGCGATAGTATCACCGCGAAAGTCTTTTAGATGATAGGTTGTAGGCGTAGTACGTCTTACTCGACTGATTGTAAATATCTCAGTCGACCAATTGGCCGTATAACCTTTTTCGAACAAATTTTTTGATTTGCTCACTCTAACTTTGTCGTTGACCTTGAACTTTGGCTTGGACTTTTTAGTTTCGTAAGCAAAGTTTTTTATCACACGCTCGACTCTGGCTGCTGTTACATCTTTGGGCTTCATACCGATAGTGCGATGTTTGCGACTATTGTACGCTTTCAGCAAACCGCTCAAGATATCACACCATTTAAAATTACCTCGTAGACTGAACTCCTTCCACATTACATTTTTCAGCGTGCGGTTGAAACGTTCGCATATCGCAGCCTTAAGATTACTATATGTCGAGTACAAATTAATTTTGTACTGTTTCATGAGATTCTGAAAGGTGGAATTGTAGAACTCCTTCCCACGATCTGTTTGCAAATTTTTCGGTACTCGACCTTTAAGCAGTATACTCTTCATAGCAGCAGCAACGTCGTCTCCAGTTTTTCTCTTTACCGGAACGGCCCAAGCGAACTTTGAAAATATATCTATGACTGTGAGCATGTATCTGTATCCTTTATTTTCACGCGAATACGGCTGCATCTCAACCAAATCGGCTTGCCAAGTCTCGTCTAAGCCACGCACATCGAACTTTCGACGTGCGTAATTGCGACGAGCTGGCTTATGTATCTCCTCGACAACTTGTCTCTTTGACATCTTGCTTAAACACACACTTAATCGTTCAAAGAGTGAATGTTTTGATTGATCTGCATGATCACTGTTTTTATAGTCTCCAGCTCGCTATTGAGCCGAAAAAATTTAGCATCTATTTGACGTCGATGCTCGAAGATGATTTTATCCAACTGGTTCAATCTGTCAGTTACTTTCTTCACTTCGTTGTGCACGGTGAATTTCAGTGTTCTGAGATTGACGGCATCACTCGAGTCACTTGCTGCAGCGACATTGCACAATCGTTTATTCTCCAAGTCGAACTGACCATCGGCGGAGACTTTGAAGCCTACGCCAGGAGGACCTCGACTTCCTGCCCCGCTACTTCTCAAATTGCGACCAAACACGTCGACACTCATGATGCAAATGAATGAAGTGTATTTCCCTGCCCTTTTTTTTCCTTGTACCTT